>CM073588.1:82980226-83031957 GCA_037074715.1 Magnolia kwangsiensis
CGAGTCACCAGATTTTCACCATGAAGAGAGAGAGGAGGGAGAGAGATTGACAAGAAAAGAGAGAGGAGGGAGAGAGATCGACTGGAAGAGAGTGAGGAGGGAGAGATCTGTAGGAAGGGAGAGAGGAGAGCATATGAGAGGGGTTGAAACAAAGACTGGTTAGGGCCGGCGCCCTAACCAGTCTTCAAAGCTCAAATGCGAGGGACGCGGATTAGATACTGACAGGTTGAGTAGCGTGACTCGCTACTGAAGTGGCGTCACCAAGTTCTGTGGACCCCACTATGATGTATGTGTTGTATCCACAACGTCCATTCATTTGGATATATTATTTTAAGGCATAACCTAGAGAACAAGGCAGATCCATAGCTTCACTAGACCTCACCAATGAAAACAGTGGGAAGATTGATGCCCACCATTGAAACCTTCCTAAGGCCCACCGTGATGTTTTTTCAAAATCCAACTTGTTCAAAAGTTAACAAAGACACTAAAGAAAGGAAAACACAAATTTCAGCTTGATATAAAAAATTTGTGGACTTTAGAAGGTTTTAATGATGGTGTCACTCTCCCCACTGTCTTCTCTGGTGAGGTCTACTGGAGCTTTGGATGTGACTCATTCTTTGCATCCTACCCTAAAATAATCTCTCTATATGGATGGACGGTGTGGATACAAAACATATATCATGGTGGGCCCACAGAACTTGGTGATGTCACTTCAGTAGCAGTCTCGCTACTCAACTTGTCAGTAGCCCATCTGCGCTCTTGAGGGAGGGGGCTTGGTGACGTCAACAAGTCTTGTGGGTCCTATCATGAGGTATGTGTTATATCCAAACCGTCCATCCATATGGCAAGCTCGTCGTAAGGCTTAAGACAAAAAAATAAGACAAATCTAACTATCAAGTAGACCACACTAAAAAAAGCAGTGCGGGATTGAAAGTCTACCATTGAAACCCTTTTGGGGGCCATAAAAGTTTTGGATCAAGCTGATCTTTGTTTTTACCCTTCATCAGGGCCTGTATGGTCTAATCAACAGATTGGATGTCAAATAAACAATGCAGTAGGCCTTAAGAGGATTTTAATGATGGATATCCAATCAATATTATTTTCCTATGATGTGGTCTACCTTAGGTTTATATCCCTATCATTTTTTTTTATCAAGCCCTAAAATGATCTATAAAAATGGATGAAATACATACATCATGGTAGGGCCCACATAGCACCGAATACTAGCCAACGGGCTGGTGGAAGGGGAGTATCCAATCCGTTCCCAACCATGTTGGTATTTATGGTGTGGTCCATTTAATCATTGGATATGATTCATTTTTTGGATAATTCTCTAAAATGATCTAAAAAAAAATGGATGAACAGTGTGGGTTGATCCCAAATTTTCAGTAAATCCAAAACTCAAGTGGACCATACCATATGAAACAATGTGGAATAATGATTTCCACCATTGATACCTTCCTTGGGCCCATAGTAATGTTTATTTGCCATCCAAACTGTTCATAATATCAAAAAGATATGAATGAAGAGAAAACACAAACATCAGATTAATCCAAAACTTCTATGGCCTCTAAGAATTTTTCAATGGTAGAGGTTCAATCACACTATTTCCTGTGGTGTGGTTCACTTGATCTTTGGATATGCTTCCTTTTTGTTCTTTAGACCTCAAATTATCTGTTAACATGGATGAACGGAGTGGATAAAATAAATAAATAATGTTGGACCCCACAGAGTTGACTTCGGTAAGGGTAATGATATGTCATTGCTAACTAGATACAACAGGGTAGGATGCAATGTGCATTGAAACCCTTTCGGGGGTTACAAAAGTTTCGGATCAATATGAAATTTATTTTTCCTATTCATCCAAGTATTTGGACCACACCACATGAAATAGTGTTGATTGAATATCCAACATAAAAAACTTCTTGTGATTGAGCCAAAGTATGAGGCAGATTTAAAGTTCGAGTGGACCCCATCATAAAAAACAATGGGGATTGAATGCCTACCATTAAAACCTTACTTTGGGCTGTAGAAGTTTTCAACCAAGCTAATATATATGTTTTCCCTTATTCCATGTCTATATTAACTTATAAACAGGTTGGATCTCAAATAAACATCGCGGCGGGCCTTAAGAAGGTTTCAATAGTGGGTATCACTATCCCACTCTTTTCTATGGTGGCTCCACTTGAACTTTGGATCTGCCCTGTCAGTCAGATGCATCATTCCATGGTGGGCCACGACCTTAAAAATAAAGTCAATCCATGACTTGGGTGGGCCACACCACATACTATAGTTGAGAGGGTTACCCTCCCATTAAAACATTCATAATCATTTATTGGGCCCACCTAGATGTGGTTCATAGATCCAGCACATTCATTATGTGTGTCCCACTTGGATGAGGAATCAGACCAAGTCTCATACACATCCAAAACTCATGTGGGCCCTACCAAATGCTTTTATATGTTTTAGGGATGTCTTCACATAGTTTTAGATGCTATGGTCCACCTGAGTTTCATATATGACTAATTTTTGGACTTAAAGGGGACATATCAAATGCATGGTGTTGATGTTCTACACACATCATGGTGGGGCCCACACATATTAACCTCATGGGAATTAGTTCTCATGAGGTGACCTTATAGTACCATTTCACTATTTAGGTAACTCCTTCATGGGTGTTACTCTAATTGTACGGTCCACCTTGATATATTTTATGTATATCGACACCATCCATATATTTTTCCATCATATTTTAGGATGTGATTTCAAATCATAAGAACTCAATAATCTCAGGTGGGCCATACCAATCAAAACAATGATGAATAACCATTAAAAACCTTTTGAAGGCCACAAAAGTTTTGGATCAATTTGATCTTTGTAGTTTACCTTCATCTAGATCTTCTTTACATTATTAACAAGTTGGATTGCAAATAAACATTACTAAAACCTTACGATGGGCTCTTTATAATTTTCAATGGCGAGGTACTATATTATCATTCTTTCCAGTGGTGTGGTCCACTTAAGATTTAAATCTACACATTTTTTTTATTCTCGGCCCAAAAATGGGTTGGAGAAATATATGGGCGGTATGGATATACAACACATCATCAAAATTTCACTTTTGTTATCTAACTTTTCAATTTTTCTTGTCAAAATACAAAATCTAGTTTTCTTTTTTAAAAAATATATTTTTTTTTCCAATTTGTCAATTTTTTCATAGTTTTATTTAATTTTTTAAATTCTTTTTCAAAATATCATTTTTTTATCAAAATCTTTTTTTTTTTCAACATTATTCAAATTTCTTAATTTTTTTTTCAAAATCTAAATTTTTATAAAATCACAGTTTTTTTTTCCAAAATCTAAATTTTTCTTAAACATTGTTAATTATTTTTCTAAGCATCTCAACTATTTTTTTAAAAAAAAATTCATAATTTTTTTGAACTTCTCAATTTTTGACCTGGATACATAATAGATACATGAAGGTGGCCTCCACAATAACCCCACATTAAAGCATCCTCCAATGTGTGATGGTAATGGAAGGGTAAGACGGTTTAGGACCGTCTCTAATGCAAAGGGTCTTTGACAGTCTCAATTGACCGCTATGAGAGAGCTAAGGACCATCTCTAATGCAGACGGTCTTTGAGAGTTTTAAAAGACAGGGAATGACCGTCTCTAATGCAGACGGTCTTTGACAGTCTCAGATTACCAGTAAAAGACAGCTAATGACTATCTCTAATGCAGACGGTCTTTAACTGTCTCGGATGACTGCCTATAAGACAGTTGACCATCTCTAATACAGACGGTCATTGACAGTCTTAAATGACCGCTATAAGACTGTTAATGGCCATCTCTAATGCAGACGGTCAAAGACCGTCTCAGATGACTGCATACAAGACAGTTAAAGACCGTCTTTTATTCCAGACGGTCGATAGCCGACTTTTCTCTGCAGTTAACGACGGATTCTGATCATCTTAAATGAAAAGACAATTTTCCTTTATATTAAGGATGGTTAAGAGCCATTTGAAATTTTAGAGATGGTTTACAGTCGTCTCTAAACCATCTTTAAACCAAGGAATTTTGTAGACGGTCCACAACTGTCTCAAAATTCATCCTTTTTTTTTCCATTTTTCACGAACTAGTATATCACCCTTAACGATCACCACAAGGTGGAATACGATTAAAGTTATCCGACTCGATCCGCATCCCATACTATGGATATTCGCTGACATTCCCACACTTAACATGGTTTTACGCGGTTACCTCAAGACAAACATAACACATGCCTGGAAGAATTACGTGACACGATTTGTTCATGGAGAGACTATTTGCGACATCCAATCCCGAAAATGATGCAACACGCATTGTGGATTACATGCACCAATTTGTGCACCACTAGCCATGAAACATGGATTTACGTGTCGCCCCAAGGGCCACTACCAAAAGCGCATTACGTCCACGATATTTCATCGATCGCTGGAGGAGGGATTCCCAACATAGTACTTGAATCAAGAGAGAATTTCTTTATCCATGGAAGGTTAAGAATATCAAGACACCTGCTGAGCCATTAAGTAAAAAGGATGAGTGACAATAACCAACTCGAATAAGAGGTGAGTGACAAGGGTCAACTCAAGGATGAGGAGCGAGGTTAAAGCCAACTCAATAAATAGAAGAGCGGCAACGGTCTAATAAGGGTGACAATGGCCAACTCCATAATTAGAAGAGCGACCACTGTTGATTCTTAGTAATGGAGAGTGGCAGTGTCAAATCAATGGTAAGGCAAAGACAAGGCTCGTAACCATAGCTTCTCATGAATCTACGAAAACCTCTTACAATGGATATTATGTAAAAATCTCGAAAAGGGCCAATAATTGATGGTGAAACATATAATAGCATGGAAGATTCAAAGCGATATGTAAAAGGCCAAGTAAAATACATATAAAGGCAATATCAAATTCATGGAGACATAAAAAGGTGAAATAAATACATGAAGGCATGAAAAGGCTAAATCAAGTGGTGACATAAAAAGGTAAAATCATACACATGAAGGAATGAAAGAGCAGGGAAAAACATTCAATTGAATTAGCATAAGCCTAAAGGATAAAACCCTCACTTGGCCTCAACCCAAACTCAGCGAATCGACTCATTTTCCTTCTTTCTTTCCTTCTTTTTCTCTCTTCTTTCCCTTTCTTCCCTTTCATTCTTTCCTTTATTTCTTCTCTTTTCTTTTCTTTATCTTTTCTTTATTCTTCTCTTTTCCTTTCCTTCTTCTTCGCTTTTTCTTTCTTTCCCCTAGAACGTCTAGCAGGGAACTGGGATTCTACACCACCCAGTTTGACTCAGTGAGTCGCACCAATCTTCCTCTCAATCTCTCTTTCTTGTTGTTTCTTTCAAGTATTGGGCGCGGCCCCCCTTTTTTGATATATAGTGTTTGGGGAGGTTGTTAGGTCGGTACTGACCCTGTTTACGTAGAGGAAAAGTCTAGAAATCCTGTTATGCAGATCTCTGTTTTAGTGCGGCTACAATGCCCTGACTTTTCAAGACCCGAGTGTATGACCCGTGTCCCAAAAACCCGAGTGTTAACCTTAAAGGATGATCAGATATAATATTTTTTCTTTATCAGAGTAGGTAAATGAGTGTAGAGTGGACAAATCAGCATAAAAGAAAATATTAAATTTCATTTAGAATATACAAGTGGTTGCCCATAATGACTTATACAAACCAATGTGTCCATTCTTACGAATACAAAATGAAATAACATTATATGTGAAACAAAGTAAATTCGCAACAATCTTGAGATATGAAATCTTGTAGCAGCCCTTAGCAAACACTACCAGAAAAAGGGGCAAAGGCCACGGATAAAATCCGTAGCCTGAGACCTATGGTTACAGTTCTAGTCCGTAGCACGATTGTAGTCATAATTGCCGTAATAATAGGTCTGGAACCTATGGATTTAATCCATAGCTATAGCTTACAACAGCTATAGATATAATCCGTAGCAATTATATCTGTAGCAATAAGTATAAACAGCTACGGATATTATTTATAGCCAAAAGTCCGTAACAATATGTTAAATTTAATAATGGCTACAGCTGTCGAATTACCGGCTACGGTCAATATCCGTAGCTATTTCGTACATTAAAAAATATATATAATCTTTTATTCATTCAATTACCACCTACATAATCATTCATTCATTCTATTACAATCAATTACAATCATTCATTCATTCAATTATAATCCTTATTCAATCAATCACAATCCTTTATTCAATCAATTATAATTATAATCAATTACAATCCTTCATTCAATCAATTACAATTACAATTATAATAATGTTGAAAATACAAATCTTTAGCTTCATTAGAGAAATTTGCTCGACTTCACCCTGAAATTTCAATGATAAAGAATTGAAAGAGAAGATATATTTTGACGGTATGATATTTTTTTCACAAGTAAATAGGCCTTTTTTAGCCATCACCGACATGAAGAATTAAAAACCGATTATTTTTCAAGTCCACTCCTTTTCCTTTCAATTTCTTAGTGACCTTTGTAAAATTACTTCCACGGTCATTTATGTAGTACTTTGAAGAATTGTCTCGAAATACAACTTTAGTAATGACAAAGTCACTTCCTGCAACAGCTTCGTATATTCCATCATCCTACAAATAGTCATGACATTCATAAATTAGAATGACCATTGGGGGAAAGAAAAATAAAGTGAAAGAAGTGCATCATGTATAACCATTTTCTTTTCTTTTTTTTTTCTTAATGAATTAATAAAAACTCAAAGATGAATGAAATTGACACAAAAGGAATGGTCTCACCATATGGTTTGTAGGGCCAAAATAAACGTCTGAACGATTTCCACAAGGAGGACCATCGGTAGCCACAAGTACCCACTTCCCAAGGAATGGTCTCACCATATGGTTTAGGTTATAAGTTTATGTTAATGTTGTAGGTTATAGGTTTAGGTTTAGGGATTTGAGAATATATTTACATTTTAGGTTTAGGTTTAGGTTTTAAGTTTAGGTTAAGGTTACAGGTTTAGGTTTAGGTTTAGGTTATAAGTGTAGGTTATAGGTTTAGATTTAGGTTAGGTTATATGTTAAGGTTTAGGAAATTAAGTTTAGGTTATAGGTTATAGGCTAAGGTTTATGTCATAGGTTAAGGTTTAGGTTTAGGTTATAGGTTTAGGTTTAAGTTATAGTTTTGGGATTTGAGAATAGGTTTAGGTTAATGTTGTAGGTTATAGGTTTAGGTTGTAAGTTTATGTTAATGTTGTAGGTTGTAGGTTTAGGTTATAGGTTTAGGTTTAGGTTTGGGTTTAGGGATTTGAGAATACATTTAGGTTTAGGTTAAGGTTAGAGGTTTAGGTTTAGGTTATAGGTTATAGCTTTAGGGAATTGAGAATAGGTTAAGGTTTAGGTTTAGAAAATCGAGTTTGGGTTCGGGATCGGGTTTAAATTTGGAGTTTCAAGTTTAGGTTTAGATTTAGGTTAGGGAGTTGAGATTAGGATTAGGTGTAGGTTTAGGTTTAGGGATTTGAGAATACATTTAGGTTTTAGGTTTAGGTTAATGTTAGGTTATAGGTTATAGGTTAAGGTTTTGATTATAGGTTTTGATTTAGGTTTAGGTTAAGGTTTAGGTTTAGGTTATAGGTTTAGGTTTAGGTTATAGGTTATAGCTTTTGGGAATTGAGAATAGGTTAAGATTTAAGTTTAGAAAATTGGGTTTGAGATCGGGATTGGGTTTAAGTTTGGGTTTTCAAGTTTAGGTTAGGGAGTTGAGATTAGGATTAGGTGTAGGTTTAGGTTTAGGGATTTGAGAATACATTTAGGTTTTAAATTTAGGTTATAGGTTTAGGTTTAGGTTAAGGTTTAGGTTTAGGTTATAAGTTTAGGTTATAAGTTATAGGTTATATGTTAAGGTTTAGGTTATAGGTTTTGGTTTAGGTTAAGGTTATACGTTTAGCTTTAGGTTTAGGTTATAGGTTTAGGTTAGGTTTAGGTTTAGGTTATAGGTTATATGTTATAGGTTATAATTTTTGGGAATTGAGAATTGGTTAAGGTTTAGGTTTAGGAAATTAGGTTCGGATTCGGGATCGGGTTTAGGTTTGGGTTTTCAAGTTCAAGTTTAAATTTAGGTTAGGGAGTTGAGATTAGGAATACGTGTAGGTTTAGGTTTAGGGATTTGAGAATATATTTAGATTTAGGTTTTATGTTTAGGTTAAGGTTATAGGTTATAGGTATAGGTTTTGGGATTTGAGAATAGGTTTAGGTTTAGGTTATAGGTTATAAGTATAGGTTTATGTTTAGGTTATGGTCTAGGTTTAGGTTATAGGTTTAGGTTAGGGAGTTGAGGTTAGGATTAGGTGTAGGTTTAGGTTTAGGGATTTGAGAATACATTTAGGTTTTAGGTTTAGGTTTAGGTTTTCGGATTTGAGAGTAGTTTTAGGTTATAAGTATAGGTTTAGGTTGGGTTATAGGTTAAGGTTTAGGTATTTGAGTTTAGGTTATAGGTTTAGGTTATAGGTTATGGGTTATAGGGTTTAGGTTATAGGTTTAGATTATAGGTTATAGGTTTAGGTTTAAGTTATAGGTTTAGGTTTAGGTTTAGGTTTTAGGTTTAGGTATAGGCTTAGGTTATAGGTTATAGGTTATATGTTTAGGGATTCGGGTTCGGGTTCGGGTTTGGGTTTGGGTTTAAGTTATAGGTTATAGGTTTAGATTAAGGTTTAGGTTTAGGTTATGGGTTTTGGGATTTGAGAATAGGTTTAGGTTATAAGTATAGATTTAGGTTGGGTTATAGGTTAAGGTTTAGGTTATAGGTTTTGGGATTTGAGAATAGGTTTAGGTTATAAGTTTAGGTTTATGTTGGGTTATAGGATAAGGTTTAGGTTTAGGTTATAGGTTTTAGGATTTGAGAATAGGTTTAGGTTATAAGTGTATGTTTAGGTTGGGTTATAGGTTAAGGTTTAGGTTTAGGTTATAGGTTTTAGGATTTGAGAATAGGTTTAGGTTATAAGTTTAGGTTATAGGTTTAGGTTAAGGTTATTGGGTTTAGGTTATAGTTTATAGGTTTAGGTTTAAGTTATAGGTTTAGGTTTTAGGTTTAGGTATATGCTTAGGTTATAGGTTATAGGTTATATGTTTAGTTTAAGGTTTAGAGATTCGGGTTCGGGTTCGGGTTTGGGTTCAGGTTCGGGTTTAGGTTATAGGTTTAGGTTAAGGTTTAGGTTTAGGTTATGGGTTTTGGGATTTGAGAATAGGTTTAGGTTATAAGTATAGGTTTAGGTTGGGTTATAGGTTAAGGTTTAGGTTTAGGTTTAGGTTATAGGTTATAAGTACAGGTTTATGTTTAGGTTAAGGTCTAGGTTTAGGTTGTAGGTTAAGGTTATAACTATAGGTTATAGGTTAAGGTTTAGGTTTAGGAAATCGGGTTTGGGTTTGGGATCGGGTTTAGGTTTGGGATTAGGTTATAGGTTATAGGTTATAGGTTTAGTTTATAGGTTAAGATTTGGGTTATAGGTTAAGGTTTATGTTATAGGATATAGGTTATAAGTATAGGTTTAGGTTTAGGTTAAGGTCCAGGTTTAGGTTATAAGTATAGGTTTTGGAATCTGAGAATAGATTTAGGTTAAGGTTATAAGTTTAGGTTAAGGTTATATGTATAGGTTATAAGTTTAGGTTTAGGTTATAGATTATAAGTATAGGTTTATGTTTAGGTTAAGGTCTAGGTTTAGGTTACAGGTCTAGGTTTTGGGATTTGAGAATAGGTTTAGGTTAAGGTTATAAGTATAGGTTATAGGTTAAGGTTTAGGTTTAGGATATCGGGTTCAGGTTCGGGATCGGGTTTAGGTTTGGGATTAGGTTTTAGGTTATAGGTTATAGGTTTAGGTTTGGGTTATAGGTTAAGGTTTAGGTTAGGTTTTAGGTTATAGGTTAAGGTTTAGGTTATAGGTTAAGGTTTGGGTTAGGTTATAGGTTATAGGTTATAAGTATAGGTTTAGGTTTAGGTTATGGTCTAGGTATAGGTTATAGGGTTCGGTTCGGGATTGGGTTTAGGTTTGGGTTTAGGTTTTAGGTTTTAGGTTATAGGTTTCGGTTTAGGTTATAGGTTTAGGTTTAGGTTAGGTTTTAGGTTATAGGTTAAGGTTTAGGTTATAGGTTAAGATTTGAGTTATAGGTTAAGGTTTAGGTTATAGGTTATAGGTTATAAGTATAGGTTTAGGTTTAGGTTAAGGTCTAGGTATAGGTTATAGGGTTCGAGTTCAAGTTCGGGTTTAGGTTTCGGTTTAGGTTATAGGTTAAAGTTTAGGTTAGGTTTTAGGTTAAGGTTTAGGTTGGGTTTTAGGTTAAGGTTATAAGTATAGGTTATAGGTTTAGGGTTAGGTTATAGGTTATAATTATAGGTTTTTGTTTAGGTTAAGGTGTAAGTTTAGGTTATAGGTATAGGTTTTGGGATTTGTGAATAAGTTTAGGTTAAGGTTATAAGTATAGGTTATAGGTTAAGGTTTAGGTTTAAGAAATTGGGTTCAGATTCGAGATCGGGTTTAGGTTTGGGTTTAGGTTATAGGTTATAAGTTATAGGTTTGGGTTATAGGTTAAGGTTAAGTATAGGTTTAGGTTATAGGTTATAGGTTATAAGTTTAGTTTATAGGCTAAGGTTTGGTTTATAGGTTAAGGTTTAGGTTTAGGTTAAGGTCTAGGTTTAGGTTATAAGTATAGATTTTGAGATTTGAGAATAGATTTAGGTTAAGGTTATAAGTTTAGGCTAATGTTATAAGTATAGGTTATAGTTTAGGTTAAGGTTATAAGTATAGGTTATAGGTTTAGGTTTAGGTTTATATTTAGGTTATAGGTTATAGGTTATAGCTTTAGGGAATTGAGAATTGGTTTAGGTTATAGGTTTAAGGTGTGGTTTAGGTTAAGGGTGTGGTACCTACAAATATAAATATAAATACGGTCTGTCCAAATGGCCAGGCTCCTCCAATATTGTCCATAGAAAATAGATAGCTTCATCATGGTCATAACAGCGGTTCCCACCTTCAAGAGAGCCCACTCATCCGAATAGCTCCGACGCACATCCGGGTCTGCTCCATTAATTTTAAGCAAATACATAAACACGGCATGTCCAAATGGTCAAGCCCCTCCAATGTTGTCCAAAGGAAATAGACAGCTTCATCATAGTCATAACAGCGGTTTCCACCTTCTAGGGACCCCCTCTCATCCGAATAGCTCCGAGCACATCCGGGTCTGCTCCATTAATTTCGAGCAAATACATGAACATGGCCTGTCCAAATGGTCAGGTCACTCCATTGCTGTCCATAGGAAATGGCTTCATCATGGTCATAACAGCGGTTCCCACCTTTCAAGGACCCCCACTCAACATCCGGATAGCTCCGACGCACATCCGGGTCTGCTCCATCAACTTTTACGGAATTATGCATGTCCTGCTCATGAGCATGCCTAATATTGCCAATGCATGGGATTCAGCACAAATGCCTTTTCATGATTCAAAGAAGGAAACTCGAGGGTTTTCCTTACCTTCCATTATATGCTTCCAAGGTACAGATGGCCCCTCAAACACACATATATCCTGGGAATCGCTTCTTAAAATCGCAGACTATTTTGTTTTGAAACTCGTTCATCTCACCTAAAAACTAGTCACATAATGAATAACTGTAACTACAATGATAACTATTGTAAATGCAGTATAATGAACAAATTATTATTATTATAGATAACTGTAATTACAACATAGATATCATGCACAGATATCACATAATGTATTATTTGATGAACTACATATGTGCATTCTTGACAAGAGACATACCAGATGCTTGAATCTGAAATATGTAGTTCCAATCCTCCCACATGCAACATCCACTTGAAAGAATGCGCATAACCGTCATGCTTGAATAATCAATGCATGAATGTACAAGTAAAACCATAAAACCAGAGATACTCACTGCATTTTCAAGATCTCCTCCATAGTTAATAATCTCATTCTAAAGCCCTTCTCCTTCCTCCTTTACCTAGGCTTGGGAATAGTAATACAAGGAATTGCATTGGCGGAGTTAAAAAAGGGCTTTCCTCCATTTGGTTTAAAAAAAAAATATTTTCATAAATACTAATGTGATGACCAAATGGAGCCTAAGACTATAAATACGTTCAAATATAGAGTACAAAATTCATTCAATATTAAAAAAATAATTAAAAAACAAGTGCCAAATTAGTTCAAAATGCACATTACACGTTCAAAATTAGTTCAAAATGCACACTACGCATGTATATGCTCTCGAAAGAAGTTCTTCAGCTTCTCCTCATAATTTTCCACTTTCTCAGGACACAAGTCCAGAAAGTCCTGATACCATGCAACCACAAAAAACTAAACAAAGCTAAACCTAAAATTTACGCACTGAAATTGGGTGTATAACCATCTACACAAACCAAATGATGTGCGTGCATCAATTAAGGTCATTCAATTCTTCACCTCTTGCATGGGCTCCACAAAAAATTATAGAGTACTTCTAGGAATGTATTTAAAAAATGTGATGGCTAGTTGCAGGCTACGTCCTAAGCGGAAAGTCGGCAAGACTCAGCATGCTCATCATGCTGGCTACACCTTGTGTATTCCACAGCTTGAAATTTAGGCAGGTCTTCTCATTAGGTGGGACACACTTGTGTTATTAAATATTGACTATTATCCAATCCTTTTTAATCAACCACTCTCCTCCTTAATGTGGCCCACTTAATGATCAGACTAGCCTGATGTACAAAATTCAAAATCAAATTACAATAGTGCGATAGAAATTATAGTTTTTCAAACATGGCTAACACCAACCTTAACTAACAATAAGTGACAGAAAGTATAGTTCTTGTATTCCTAATCATCATCATCATAGCCTTGTCCCAGCAAGTTGGAGTAGGCTAGTTCTTAAATCATTATCATCAACTAAGCGTTATCCCAACTAACTGGGTCAGTTACATGAATCCTATTCCACCATCCTACTCTATCAAGGGCCATAAATTCAGTTAGATAACCATGGCTAGTTCTTGAATAAATAGAAAAATTCAGCACTCATTTTTTTTCTCATAATTAATAGAATCTTATTTAAAAGAAAATGCAAGTTACGAACTTACAAATAGCCACCAATTAAAAAGCATCCTAGCTTCAGTACACAATGATAACCATAAGATATATGGAGTTTGTTGGTGACATTTCTGAATATGTATGTAGAAACTAACATGTTCTTTTCTTCCTTTCTTTTTCTTTTTTTTCTTTTTTTTTTCTTTTTTTTTTTTTTTTTTTTTTTTTTGAGAAACAAAAAATTTTATTCACAAAGTGCCAAACTAACGACAAAGAATACAATGTTGCCCAAAAACTGTTGAATCCCACTCCATCCACAACAATCAACAAATCATGGAATTCTGTGAATGCTTACCCATCAAGCATGGAATTCCGTGAGATGAGATCCTTGTGGGGCATACTTTCTCAAGAAGAGAATTCCCTCCCCTAAGTAATCTGAACTGAGGTAAAACCTAAGCACTGATTCTCATTCAAACCAGTTCAGAAACCACAACCAAAAAATGAAAACAAAACCACACATTCAAACCCATGAGGTATATAATACACACACACACACACACACACACACACACACACACACACACACACACACACACACAGAGTGTCATGGTACCAACCCAAGATCCTTGAAATATTCATGCTTCTTCTGCTCGGTTCCAAGCAGAGCATTTTAGAAAGAAGATCGATTCTTGCTGGTTCAAGATCTGGAACACAGTTGCCAAATCCTAAGTTCCAAACCTTCATTCTATGGCCTAAAAATAGGCTGTCAAGGACAAATACAAAAACAGCCCGCAAATTCATCTGAGTGAGGGTGTTAAAGTCTTTAACCCTTCCAAGTCAGTATATTCTTCCAAATGATCTATCAAAACTTTCACCCAAAAATAAAATACAAACAATAAAAAGAGAAGCAATAAAAATATTCAAATTACCATGCAAAGGATCGGTGATTGCAGATGTTTCAGACAACAGTACTGTCTAGAATAGAAATTTGTTACAGCTAAAATCAAACTATTAACAAAGAAGCTACTAATTGCCGACAAATGGTTTTCAAATTTCTATTTACAAGAACAGAAATCAAGAAAACTCAGATGCTTTGAAATGCTTCTGTCAATTGATTCTCCTGGATTCAGTTTCAAAGGACAGTAAAAATTGGTGCGGTGAATCATTTTTTTTTTTACACACGCACGCACGCTGTGGGATTTCACCACTGGTGAGTACTCGAACCCTTGACCCGGTGTTGAAACTCCTGGGAGTTTACCACCCAGGTAAGAGTAAGGACCCGGTGAAATTATCATTGATAAGATGATGATTATTCAAAACTCTTTAGCAAGTCTGTATCACAGCCAGAGGATGAAAATAAACATCTAGAATACATATTGATCATAAGAATGGCAGAATATGACCAGATATTGGAAGTTGAGAATCTAGACCAAGAACCCGATGAAATTATCATTAATAAGATCATGACCATCCATTTCTGTAACATCCCAAAAATCGGGGGTCGGGTAGAAACCCAACTCCCGAGTTCCAGAACGTCACTTATGCAACATAGATAATGATAAATGCATGTTGTCTGTAGAATGGCATTAAACAAGATTGAGATTAAGCCAAAACAGCATATCATACTCCAGAGACAGTTAAATTAACAAGCAGAAGACTATGATAAATATATAAAATATATAATTGATTGTAAGTCTCCAGAGTGTGAACATGTTACCAGGTTAATTAAATACATGTATACTCCAAAAATGGAAAGAAAAGAATATACATGAGTGCTCCAAAAATATAAAATAACAAGTGTTAAGGTGTCTAATCAACCTCCCTGTAATCCCGTCGATCAGAACACGGAGGAGAAGTCCTCATCATCATATAAGTCTGGCTCCGCTTCACAAGCAGCGCCATCATCTGCAACTACAACCGGGTCTAGTGGGTGTCCAAAAACACCGTCCCGTAACGTGGGAGTGAGTGATCAACTCAGTGGAATAATAGAGCAAAGATTAGTATGCTATCAAATCAATCACGCGTTAATAGTAAAGCAAACAATCAAACATTCCTAGATACTGTTGTTAATGCATGCATGAAATGACATGATGGATGCCCTCACCAACATACTCCCTCATATGGCACCATCTTACGCCCGGGGCATGCTTTCTTCCCGCAGTGCTCCACATCTTCTAGGCACATGCAATGCGATATGGATAATGATTACTAAGTTATTATTAGTCCTTTTCATACAGCAGGATTGGGAAACTAGGGTACCTTCCTTATATCAATCCCAACACAGATCCTGTCTAGGATCGTCACTCCTAGTAATCTTATACGATGTTATATTTGTATGTCGCTGCAAGGGCTGCCAGGGCTGTTGCTCGCACTCGTTGTACCGGTCCCCCATCACCTTATCAATACAGGCCTAATGTACTCCCGTCGCTACGGAAGGGTCGTCGCCTCCCGTAGACTCAGAATATGCTCGCGATCACTACAAAGGGCTCGTCACCAATCAGAGTAGGCCGACAGCTCGAATGTAGTGTCCCATACCACCACAATTGGCTCACGAGTCAAATGTGCTCACTGGTCACTACAGGGAGGTTTGTGGCCCCAGCATAGGCCGACAGCTCGACCACGGTGTCCCATACTACTATGCCCGGCTCATGAGTCTTTATGGATCAAGGTACCATGGTTAACAGGGTTTTCAATGGTAAGTTCAGTACCCTAGGTTCAAGCAGTTATGACGAATAAAAGGTGAACATACAATGGTCAGTCGGGTTACTTGGTGAGTCCGACTAGCACGATCACACGTTGAATCGATCGATATAAAGTGCACAAGCACTTCGTGTGGCCTGACCACTGCCGACGACTCTAGTACGACTCGGGTTCGTCATATACATCCTTCGTGGTGAATAGAATCCAACTACGAATTCTAAACTGTTACCGACTGCCTGGACTAGAGTATAGCCCCAAGCACATGTAATGTGAAACAGTAATCAGATGAGAAAGGCAGAATTGAAATACAAGAAATTCCAGCATGTTATCAGCATGTTGTAACATACATTATAAGCAGTTAACCAAACACGAGTATTTCACACATAAGGTAACCAATTCAAATACAACAAGTATGGAGGAAATCATGTGCATCATCAAATTAGTTGAGAATCCATTCTCAATGCTAATCTACAACACCACTTACTCAATACTTACTAATACAGACATTTATACAAACACAATCCACACAATTCCAATGTACTTGACGTATGTTGATTTCATCATATAATATGACAGATCCTTATATCAAGGAGTTGTCTAGTACACACAATCATGTTCTTACAGTCAAAACATATGGCAGGCATAAATCATATTGATTTAGGCATTTCAACAAACACTTAGTCTACACACATTAGTCTACATAGCATATGTCGGCCAATATGTGCATTAGGGCGAATTTCTTTGCCAAACAGATCATACACGTATAATTAGTATAAGTACACGGTAAATACTCATGGCAATCATACCGACAAAATACATACGTATACAGTATTTCCTACAAATACCTAAAATACCCTAAATCTCATATTCTTTGTACGTATACGGAATGAAAAATGGACAGCATGTTGTACATGTCAAATAGCATCCTCATCACCAATCTACCATTAAACGGCATTGAAAGCTTTGAAAACAGGTAATGTAAGCGTTTAAAATCGCACCTTAAACCAGAAATTGTGAAACGGAGTTGATTCAGACGATAAGTCTTCGTCAACGGCGGGTACGCTACCTATGGCATGAAACAGGTTAGCAATACCAACACTACAACTATTCTAAGCTTCAAATCAAGTTAGGATTAGGATTTCTTACCTAAGAATGGAGCTGAAAACACCGGAATGGTGGTGCAGAAGCGGCGGCTATAGAACATGGAGCAGCAAGGAAGAATCCTAGGAGAGAGCTCCAAATCTCCCTCCCTTTCTCTCTCTTTCTCCCTCTCTTTTCTCTCTTCTCTCTCTAAATTTGTATGGAATGAAAGAGCAAGGGTTTAAGCCCTTTTTATAAGTCCAAAAGCGACGAAAATAGACTTGGGGCCAAGGTATACTTATTTTATGTCCAAATATGGACTGTTCCGTCTCAACGGAGCATTTCTGGAGGTCCCCTGGCCGAATGCGGTCGGACTTAAGCTCATGGATACTGGATCCTGCTCACATCAAGTTTTCAGTCCGGTAGTGTTCCCAAATCACACGTGGCGGACCAGTTTCAGTTCAACGGATACCGGTACTCGATCAGGGCCACAAGTGCGTTGACATGTAAGGGCCACCTATCCTGATCCGAGGGTAAAATTTGATCAAATTCTGATGGTCAAAATGCTTAGAAAATATCGCGCAAGCGACACATGCCAGATTTCATAAATTTTATTAATTTCTAACATTTCTCATACTCTTCACTCTGGACTCAAGGAAATCGTGGTGGGACATCATCTGGACTTAATTTTTGAGGTGATTATCAAGTCCAACTAGGCGGTCAGGATTGTCTAAGTTCGGGGTAATTAGACTTCCGACGGCGGTCCAGAACTGATACAAAGTTTCAAGGTGCTCCCGAGAGCAATCAGGAATAGAGTTTGATCCTAGGTTTTACGGTATTATAGCGTCACCTATCCTATACGTTTTGACTCTAGCAGATCATATTGAAAGTGATTGGTGAGAATTTCACAGATCATCTAGTGCAGCGCTAGTTGATTCTCGTTGGATTTCTAAAGGAAGTAGCCTTTATTGATTTTTGTTTGAGATGAGATTTAAAGGGTGGAGCGAGGGTGTTTGGAAACGGAAGAAGGAAGAGTTTGGAGGGGTGGTTTTTGCCAAAAATCAGATGTTTGGGAGAGAAAGGAGAGCTTGGGGGGTCACTTTGTAAAGGAGATGGTAGATTGGGGCTATTTTGAGGGATGTCCCACATATGGGGGAGGTTCCCTAGCCATTTAAGGGCGTCGGCCCAAAGATCAGCCCGAGTGGGGCCCACCGTACGGCTAGCCCTAGCCGAACCGGCGAGATCCTCGCCGGTCAAACTGCAAACTGGTGATGCTGACCACATGGGGCGTGGTCCCCCTGCCCTAGGGACCCCAAATATAAGTGGGACCCACCCTGGTTCATTGTATTTGGGCTTGGATAGGCCTAAGACTCCATTTGGGTCATTTCGGAGCCAGTTTGTAAACCAGAATGAGTTTATGCATCATGTGGCATATGATTTTGGGGTAGGAGAGGCTAATCCATCCAACTAACCTATCTATTTTATTATATTCCAAAAGGTTAAGGGTCGAAACCCATTTTACCCATTTATTTACTATTCACGGTAATTTTTAGCTTCGGTATTGTTCTTCATCATTAATACCCTAGGATTGGTATTTATTACTATTTAAACTTGAGGAGTCGTGTCTAATATGAAAGTACTTAGAGAAATTTGAAGAATGAGGTGGTGATAGGTGAGTTTTGAAGGAAATGGGTTGAAGAGTGATTTCTTTGGCTTTGGGATTGAGCTCTGAAAGTGATAAGGTTGACCCATTTTCTAAGGACGTCTAACCCCAGGTTGGCAAAAATTCGGGGTGCTACAATTTCATTGAAGCCACTAAGGAAAAAGTTGACAAGCATATTGACCATTGCTTATGTTGTTTGGAAGTTCACAACTTACAGTTGCCATCTTACAGTTGTCAATAATCCATTGCCATCGCCAACGAAAACCTGAAAAGCCAAACATGGCACGTAGTTTCACAAATTTCACAAAACTTGGTCACCAAGTCACATCTTGTTGATCAATAAGTATGAAAATATATCAAAATAAAAATAGAGCAAAGTGATCTTTCATTTGAAAAGACTAGTGAACCAAGCATTCATCCACACCGTATGTCCCAAAATCTTAGTCCATCATGTACAACAGTCGCTATTACATTTGCACTCTCTGTATCTCTGCACATCATATACTTGCATTTCAGAAAAATCAATAATAATAAAAAAAGTGTATAGTGTTGTTCCACTAAGATCCTCATAATGGACTTATCATACAGCGAGCTGTGTACACACGTCCCTCTAAGTAGGGTCCATCATGATGATTGTGGAAAATCCACTCTGTCCACCATGCCCTATGGGACTAAATGGGTCCCATGACCAGAGATGGGGCATGACCAAGGCCCGGGTGGGCCATATCACTTGATCTACATTCGCTTAGTGTCAATTACGTTGATTCAATGGTCGGATCAACTTCAATCCGAGCATCAACGGTCAAAAGTCCTAGTGGGTCATTTGTAAGACGAATACTAACCATATACTAATGTTAATATTAATTTTTATTACTATTTCTACCCTTTATATTTATTATTATTATTATTATTATCATTATTACTAGTATTATTATTATTATTATTATATTAGTACTTCCCATATGCATATTTTTTTATCATGTTGTGGGTCCCGCTCTGTAGGTTATTAGGACTATTTGTCTCATGATTCTATGTTATTAAATATTTAATTATCATTATTATTATTATCTTCATTATTTTTGCTAAGTTGTTTATCGTGGTCTGTATCTTGACCAATGCCTTTTATTTACTATAGGGTTTGATAAGGAAGATTAGATCATTTTTAAATTTGTAAGTGAGCCATACATAGGTTATTTAATGATTTATGAAGATTTGACGGTCAGGTCATTACAAAATATGATTAGTGATGATCTCTAGGATTCATGGCCTAGTTTAGGTGAAAATCATTGGAAAGTTTAATGATCAAGTGGACTAATCATTATGATCAAGTGATTGGTGTCCTAAAATAGGTTTTTCTAATGATGTGATGGTCCATCTCAAGTAATAACAAATGGATCGCTTGTCCTACAGGTGGGGATTTCTTCCAACAACCGGATTTAACCTAGGATGCATGTGAATGTCACCTTAGTTAGGTTTGTATTTAAACCAAGTTAGTCTACACGATAACACTCAATTACTGAAAAGTACAGGGTGTTACAACGGCGAACTTGGAAAACTAACTTGCATCGGATCGGATTTGGGTTGGCTGACCATCCAAATCTTCAAATCTGACTTCTTAGAAGGAGTTGGACCCTTCATTGTAGGAGTTTAGACGGTCTTGATCAGACCCATGATGTCGGGCGTGGATTTCCTACGTGAAAGGATTCGTCAGCGCTACTAATTTTCTCCGTGTTTTTGTGTCGGCTTTGCAACAACCATTTATTTATTAAAACTGGTTGCAAAAAGGGCGAGGTTCCGGTCGAATTCCTCTGTCGGACAAGATAGACGGTTCAGATTTCTCAAATAGATATGACCGGTGGCCAATTCGCCCTCAAACGAACACTATCCATTAGTTTCGCTATGCAGGGGTCTTTTTTTGGTCGGGGCTCATGAGCGCAACTGCGATTAGTCTCACATGAGACTTCTTAGGCTTGGACGATTTCGTCCAGTATTCCTGATGGACGGTTCAGATCACCCCGATGGACGGTCGTGGTGGCCCACCATTCTCCCCAACAGATGGTGGTCCGTTTCCTACGCGAAAGAAAGAAACCTTCCGGTTTCGTAATTCCTCGATCAAGAGGAGTTTGATTGTTGTGGTGTAGTTGGTGCACTGCGGGTGCGCACTTCTCATTTACGCACAATTCCCATGATGGGGTCCACCTTGATGTTTCTGATAAATCTACACCATCTGTTCATTTTCCCATCTAATTTAAGGGGTTGAATTCAAATTTGAAGCATATCCAACGATTAGGTGGCCCCTAAAATTGACGTTTAGTGGCTAATCTATTGATTGTGTCACTTCTACAATGATTTAAGGGTTGAGATTTAACGTTTACGGTTATTTTAGGCTAATTAAGCATGGTATAATGTTTCACGCTAAACAGATCATGGAAACTGAGTGAACTAGGATTCAAGGGTCTAGATTAGTAGCATTTTCATAATTATTGATAATCTTGGAGTTTTTGTAAAATCCAATAGTTCTACATAGTTGTAGCCACATTTCTAACTGATTCTTACAAAAGAACTTACATCTAAATCCTTATGGATGGTAGCATTGTCGTAATTATTGATAATCTTAGAGTTTTTGTGAAATCCAATAGTTCTACATAGTTGTAGCCACATTTCTAACTGATTCTTACAAAAGAACTTACATCTAAATCCTATGGATAAGGAATTATTCGTCTATCCATTTAAAGGAATATACGCATGTCAAATTACATGCTAGATGGTCTTGTCACCAAAATCAAGGGTCGGATCATTCCTAACAGTTGGATTTGTGTCGGGACGAGGATGTAAGGCTAAGATAGATGGATTAGTATTGTACACACGTATACATTATTTTGAATCTTAAGGTAACACTCGAGGAACTTTCGATGCATGAGCATCGAAAGTTTGGGGCGTTACACCCCAAGTGCCAAGATGGGTTGACACATGGTAATTGATTGAGATCTAGTGAGATCGGTCGCCTATTCAATAACTCGCTCAATGTGTAAACAGGATTAAGCGATATTCAAAGGTTGAGGTTCGTCATCTGATGATGGGTTACACCTTTGCTTTCCTTACAAAAAGACTTTTCAATACAAATAAAGTAAAATGAAAAAGGGATCCTTACAGTCAGTCACGGAGAACAGCTGCAAAATATCTTTCCGAGTGAAGAACTTAATCCAGCGTGTTAGCGTAGACACAAATTACAACTAAAATTTACCAACTACTTGGTTAACACTATGGATCACACTAGGAATTTAAACAATAAGCTGAAAGTAAAGGATTACACTATGGAATGTAAATTGATTGGTAATTGAAAGAATAATTAGAAGATAGATTTGACTTGTTTAGGTTAGTATGAGACAGATTTCATTCTTGAATTCATTTGCTATTTACAACCTTGATCTGGCCATGTAGATCTTTCTCACATTCTGACAGTTATCATAATCGTTCAACACTACTTGACTTTCTCTATTTCTCATTTTGTCACATGTTCTGTAACTGTTTCATCATGATCGCTTCTTTGTCGGTTGCTTACAGATTGACGTGACACTGTCTGATACGTTTCAACTATTATTTGCTAAGAAATTGTCTTTTCAAATCTCCAAACACACCATGTGGATTCTGTATAAATTACACATAATCTGCTCTGATATTTTTTTAAGAAGAATGATTACAATTGGGATGAACACTTTTATCTTACAAAACATTTTCGGACTTGTGCCTGGCCAGGCTGGACTACTATGACAAGTTACAAGCCTATGCCACCTTTGGGTTTAAGTTGAACGGTAGACAAAGCTTGGACTGACCTTAACTCAGTCCGTTGACAACCCTAGGCCTGTTTGATTTATTACCGTTTCACGTGTTTGAATATTCATGGGAAATTCATATCTTGGAAACCGGTTCAAAAGCAGTAGTAGCCATTTCAGGACCTCATCTTATGTATATGATATATTTGTCCCATCAATTCATTTCATCACAACATTTTGAAATATGACAAAAAAAATGAGTTAGATCCAACACTCAACTGGCTCATATCAAAAGAAACAATGGCCCTTGGAAGTTTTTTAACAGTGAGTGTTTAATTCACATTTTTCTATGGGTGGTCCACTTGAGCTTTGGATATGCCTCATTTTTTGGCTTATATCATAAATTTATTTGACATAATCTGACATAATGGGTGAACGGTGTAAATATATGATATGCAACATGGTGGAATCCATAAACATTTCACAATATTTACCATTTAAAAAAAAAAAAAAAAAAGTAAGCCGCCAAATCAATTATGGAAGGAGTGCGCCGATTAAGGGGGGAAATATTTATTACCATTCACGGGGTATTTCTCTGGGAATTGGAAATCAAACACGCCCCTAGTGTGAATTGGATATGCGTCACATATGTTTTCGATCAAGTTGATATTTAGGTTCCCTTCCCGAGTCCACGACATTATTAACATGTTAAATGATAAATAAACCTGAACGGAGGCGCTAAGAAGGTTTCAATCGTCGATGCCATTGTCCAACGATTCCCAAGGTGTGGTCCACCTGAACCCTGGATGTGCTTAAATTTAAATCTTATGCTCGCGCCTAAATATGAGCTAGCAAAGCGGATGGACGTCATGGATAAGAAACGGTAGGCCCCACTGAATTTCCTTGGTCTGCTACGCAATCAACTTCTATTCGAGATGACTTTTGTGTGCCTACGAGGTATGTCTACGTGGTACAATGTACATTTCGCAAGACTCCAAGGAGGATTCCACCCTTCGGAAATTTTGAGCCACACATCACATCACTGCATGGACTTCTTCACCATTGTCATTTGTCATCTTTTGGTGCAGGAGTAGCATCTTTAGGTAGTCCTGTTGACTACCATATTATACTCAATCATATCAACAAGTGATCGGGAAAGCAGATATCCTATCCTTAATTTTTTGCATCATCTATCATTCACAAGAGAAGCAGATGGCCATCGCCAGTGCCGCAGATCTCTCCGCGGCAATTGGGTCAGATCACGACCGACTGAAAGATCTGAAAGCCTTCGATGACACCAAAACTGGCGTCAAAGGACTAGTGGACGCTGGCATCGTGAAGATCCCCAACATTTTCATCCGGCCGCCGGATGACATGATCAAGACGTCGGCCACTGATCTGACCGATATCAAGATTCCGATCATAGATATGGAAGGTGTGGAAAGCGATCGACGGTTGGAGATTGTTGATGAGATCCGAAGTGCGTCAGAAACTTGGGGTTTCTTTCAAGTGGTGAATCATGGGGTACCTGTAAGTTTACTGGAGGAGATGATTAAAGGTGTCTGTAGGTTTTTCGAGCAACCAGATGAGGTGAAGATGGAATACTACACACGTGATTCGAAGAGAAAGGTTTTGTATTCTAGCAATTTCGATCTCTACCAATCAACGGCTGCGAATTGGAGGGACACCTTGTTTTGTGTGATGGCCCCTGATCCATTCGACCCTGAAGAATTGCCTATCGCTTGCAGGTATGGTGAGTGCGGGGATGTGGGTTAGTGTAAATAATAATAATAATAATTTTTATTTTTATTTTTAAAAAAAAAAAAAAGAAAAAAAAAACACGTAGTAGTATCTCCATCTTTTCTGTCCTACCATCGTTTAAAAGCCCAAAAATTGAATATGCATGAGGCATGCTCCCCTGCGCACCTACGCACGTATACACCTTTGCACACATGCCATGGGTCTCTAATCTGAACGGTTCATGTGATGCGGAATTCCATGAAACCCCATGTGAAAAATTTTCACCCCAATCTAAAATTCTGGTGGGCCAGAGAAAAGAGAAATACAAATCAAGGGAGGAAACTGTTTTCATTTTTCATGGCCCATAAAGTTTTAGATCAAAGTAAAACTTTGGTCTGGGGGTTTCACGAGGTGCTGTTTCACCTGAACGGTTCAGATTTTGGATTCAAATCAGGTATAATGGGTTTTCAAAAAAGTTCGTACGTTATACGTACGAACCGGTTCGCAGGTCAACATGCATTAAATCATGATGATCGCATGTACAAAATATTCAGCTGATTTAATCATCCATAAGATGGGTTATACATGAATTTGAATGTATACGAGGGTTGTATATCATATCTTCATGATTTGCCCCACCTTGTGATTGGATTTGTTAACCTAGGTGGGGTGTATCTGTTGGACGGGTTAGCTGTTAGATACATGGTCGTGGTTCTACAATTATGGTTCTTAATTCGCTCTTTGAAGAATAAAATAAATGAGTGCATCTATGTAATTTCATCCTTAAAAACACTAATGAAGAGTATCAGCTCCTATCGGCTCGGGTCCTTGCTCTTACCCGGGTGGTAGACTCCTTGGAGTTAATTTCAACACCGGGTCAAGGGTTCGAATACCCATGGTGGTGAAATCCCACTGTGTGCGCGTGTGGCGTGAGTGTCTGGGTGTGTGTGCATGTGTAAAAAAAAACAAAAAGAAAAAAAAAAAAAAAGAGTATTGGCTCCTCAAGGAAATTAAGTAATACTAGGGAATTATATAAATATTGGGGAATTATGCAGTAAAAACTTGTAATTATTATATAAATATTAAGAGTGAATGTTTACTGTAAAATTCCTAGAAAATTTTAGTTTAAAAAGATAATGCCTCCGTGAACGGAATTGTTGGATCAGTGCTCTCTGAGGGAGAGAATTACTGATATATATATATATATATATATATATATATATATATATATATAGAGAGAGAGAGAGAGAGAGAGAGAGAGAGAGAGAGAGAGAGAGAGAGAGAGAGAGAGAGAGAGAGATGCTCACCTGCAACACGTACGCACATGCGCATCTTTGCACATGTGTCATGGGCATCTAATCTGAACGGTCCATGTGATACAGAATCCTATGAAACTCGAAGGGATAAATTTTCACCATAATCTAAAATTTTGGTGTGCCAAAGCAAAGAGAAATGAAAATTAAGAGAGGAAACTGTTTTTATTTCTCATGGCCCACCAAAGTTTTAGATCAAAGTAAAAATTGGACCCAGGGGGTTTAATGAGGTGCTGCTTCGCGTGAATTGTTCAAATTTTGGAGTCATATCACGTATGATAGTTATCAAAAAAGTTCACCCACATTCCTTGCAAACTCATGTGTAGCTAAGCATTTGCGCTCGCACACACATATATAATGGTTCTATGCGATCAAGCTGTGTGGGCTCTAGCGTGATGAGTGTCAAATATCAACATTGTACACTTGATGGGTCCTCTTTAAATTATGAGATATCCCAAAAATCAATTATATACATGTGAAGACATGCATAAAACATATAAAAGCACCTGGTGGAGCCCACCTAAAATTTGAATGCGTCTGAAACTTGGTTGACCCCTCATCTAAGTTGGACACATATAATGGATGGGCTGAATTTGTGAACCACATCTCAGTGAGCCCAACAAATGATTATGAATGTTTTAATGGGAGGATAACCCCTCTCAACTTTTGGATGTGGTGTGACCCACACAAGTCATGGATTGACTTAATTTTTAAGCCCGAGGCCCACCATAGAATGGTGCATATGACTGATGGGGAAGATGTTCAACACGCATCACGTGGGGCCCACACAGTTCCCATGAGGTCTTTTTCTCTCTCTATATATATGTGTGTGTGAAAATGGTTCTATGCAGTCGAGCTTAAGGGAATTTCCCAAGAGGTTGAGCTATGTGGGCCCACTGTTATGCATGCCGAACATCTACCTCATCAGTTCGATACAACATTCCATGGTGGATCTCGTGCTTAAAAATCAAGTCAATCTGTTACTTTTGTGGGCCACACCACATACAAAAGTTGAAAGGGGTTATCCTCCCATTAAAACATTCATAATCATTTGTTGGGCCCACCAAGGTGTGGTTAACAAATCCAAGCCATCCATTATCTGTGTTCCACTTGTACGAGGTCAGACTAAGTTTTAGATGCATCCAAATTTTAGGTGGGCCCCAACAAGTGCTTTTATATGTTTTAGGCATGTCTTTACATTATTTTAGATGGTATGGCGCACCTGACTTCCTTATAGGGCTGATTTTTGAGATATCCAATCATTTAAAGGGGACCCATCAAATGCATGGTGTTGATGTTCGACACGCATGACGGTAGGGCCACATAGCTCGACCTCATGAGAAGTTCCCATGGGCTCAACCCTATAAAACCTTTTCATATATATATATATATATAAAAGAAACAATAATGTCAAGAACTAGAGGGCCACGTGGTTTCTGTCCATCTAACAAATGCATACAAACATGATGACTACTCAAACAAAAAATTGGCCCTATCAGATAATTGGATGGGTTAAAAGTAAATGTCGGTGCCCTTGGGTGGTTTAAATTATTTTTATATCGTGCACTGGCAGATATTGGATTCGCTATATTTTGTGTTCATCTGGTCATCATGGCGGGGCGCATCAGTTTGATGCCGTGGACATCTTATGCATTCCAATTAGGCCCCACAGTTCTCAACTTCTACATTTTCTAAATAAAAATAGAGGCTATTTGGTAATTTCACACCTTCAATCATCGCACAGGAATTATACAGTAAAAATTACTATTAAGAAAGTTGCTAAATATTAAAATATATTTAGCAATTTTTACTGCAAAATTCTTTAGACATTAGGATCTTATCAAATAGTGCCATGTGGAATGGAAACGCCTTGCAAGTGTTTTTGTGAAGTGAAATTACCATAATGCCCATTATATACTATTTAAAAACATTTAAACTCACCATCAACCCATCTACTGATTTGACCAAAAAGATTTTTGTGATTTGTGTCGTTATCATGATTAGGTGCATATGTCATTATCATGTATAAATAAACAACGTGGACCCAAAAATTTTATGACTTTGTTACGGTCTAAAAAAATAATTTAAAAAAAAAAACAATATATGAGGGTATTTTGGTAACTGCCCTCTACCCTGTTATTCTGATTTGTGGGCCAATGTTTTATAATTTTAAGATATGAGGAATTTTTCTAATAGCTGTACACATAAAATAAGATACTTAGATGGCAACAAAGTACAACTTACGGGCTGAGAGTTAAGGGAGCAATGGGCGGGCCAGCCCGTTGGAACTGATGAGCCCAACCCCACTTTGGGCTGAGCTGGGCTTGCTCTTGCATGCATGGGCCGATTAATCCTTGGGTTGGGCTTGCCCAATTTAGAAAATTATTCTCCTGTTATATTCTCTTCACTTGATTCGAGCCACACACAAAACGGACGCGGATTAGCTACTGACAGGTTGAGTAGCGAGACACGCTGCTGAAGTGACGTCACCAAGTTATGTGGGTCCCACCATGTTGTATGTTTTATATCCACACTTCCCATCCATTTGGAGAGACCATTTTAGGAGGTGAGTTAAAGAATGAGTTAGATCAAAAGCTCCAATGTACCTCACCACAGAAAACAGTGGAGAGGTGATGCCCACCATTAAAAACTTCTAAGGGCCACAAAAGCTTTCAATCAAGATGATATTTGTGCTTTCCATTTTTTAATCTCTTTTTTAACCTATCAACAGGTTGGATCTCAAATAAACATCATGGTGGACCTTAGGATGGTTTCAATGGTGGGTGTCACTCTCTCCACATTTTTCTGTTGTGGGTCCACTACAACTTTGCATCTGCCTCATTCTTTGGAGCATGCCATAAAATGATCTCTCCAAATGGATGAACAGTGTGGATATAACACATACATCATGGTGGGACCCACATAACCAGGTGACGTCACTTCAGTAGCCAGTCTCGCTCCTCAACTTGTCAGTGGCTAAACCGCGTCCACGCAAAACGGGACTTGCCCAATTTTGCAAGTAGACTTTGGTTAAGTCCCACTGTGAACCATTTATTTTGGAAAGTGTGATCCAGGCCGTTCATCTAATTGGCCCCACCATAGATGATAAGCCCCGTAGATGTAGTCCTTTCTTTGATCAGAGATGTACAAATAGACCGTTAAGATATGGGAAACGGATTTGCTACTGACCCTGCCACAAACCAATGGCTAGTGGTCGGTGCTCTGTGGGCCCCACCATGATGTATAGATCATTTTATGCTATGAGCCCAAAAATGAGGTTGATCCAAATCTCAAGTGGACCGAAACAGTGTTGATTGAACGCCCACCATTAAAAACTTCTTTGGGCTACAAAAGTTTTGGATAATTTTTCCCTTCAAACAAGTTTGTATGACCTAATCAACAGGTTGGATGTCAAATAACCATTACAGTCGGCCCTAGAAGGTTTTTAATGGTGGGTATTCAATCACTATTGTTTTCTCATGGTATGGTCCATCTGAGATTCATATCTACCTCTTTTTTGGATCAAGCCCTAAAATTATATTTCAAAATGGATGGACTGCGTGGATAAAACACATACATCATGGTGGGGTCCACATAGCACCGACCACTAGCCACTTGGCCGGTGGCAGCGTCACTGGCCAAACCGTGTCCTGAGATATGAGCGTACAAATAGTTAGACGAATGAACGAGGTTTAAAATCAGGCATTGCACCTATCACGTTGGACACATGTCTATGAGGAAACGGTTGCTTAAGAGGTCTCATGCAAGAGCAACGTATATACCTCACCCACCTAATGATCAGACCAACCGGATCATCTAGACCAAAAACACATTGTGTGGCCTGCCAAATGAATGGGCCCAAATCTAAAATACATATGCCATGATGTAAAATCTGCCTACTCTTAGATTGGGCAAAGTAGAGATATGCAAGCAGTACTATGCAAAAAGTCCAGCTGAGTGTTTGGGTTTTGAAACCATTGGATACTATTTCCTACCACACTTGTGGTGCGGAGCAAGTGCAACACAAAGCTGGGGCCCAATGTAATGCCTCTTTGAAATCCACTTTGTTCAGTATTTGCGTAAGCTTACGTTAAGAAGTGAGCAAAGGTCAGGCAGATATAGAAATTCAAGTGAGCCACACTAAATAATGGTGATATCGCTGCAGATGACCTCTCTAGGATGTACTAGGATGTTTCTATGCCATCCAATCCATTCATAAGGTGAGTCGCCACGAGTATGAAGGGAAAATACAAATATCAGCCTTACAAAAATCTTTGCTAGCCTTAATAAAGTTTCAATTGTGGGTGTTCCTATCTCCACCGTGTCGTTGGTGTGGCTCACTTGAGTTTTGAATCTGCCTGACTTTTGGGCTCATGTTCTACAATGAGCTAGTGATACAGATGGATGGATGGAATGGATATCACATAAATATCAGTGGGCCCCACAGCATGTTATTGCATGGTGATGTAGAGCGGGTTGCGGACAGTTTGATGGCCAAGCGGAAAAGACTCGGTCGATGACAGAAGTGATCTGGACCGTTGGACCTTAGATCGGGTGTATCTTACAATCCGGAATGAGTTATCTGACTTAAAATATATGATTTTAGGGTAGAACGAGCTACTTTAGCCAACCAACCCTATTATGTCAGGTTGCACAGCCCGGATTTATAAGAAACTCCCTCATCGATGGTCGTTTTCCTATTTTATTTTCGTTTTTACTATAAATAATAAGTTTTAGTTTGATTATAACTCTTCATCCATGGGGCTTTAGGAGTTGTGTCGAACATGAAAAGTTCTTAGGATAATTAAGAGAACGGTTTGGTGAAGCTAAATAGGTATTTAAAGGGTTATGAACTCATTTTTATTCATTCATCAATTAATTTTAAATTTTATTAGAATTTATTTTTATTTTCCTGCTTTCTTTCTTCGTGGATTCGATAAGTCTCTGTGAGGAGTCCAGAGAAGCTCCGTGAATTTGAAGTAGTTATCCTTGAGGAAGACGGTGATCAACCTCATCACATTCATCCATGCATCACATGGTCTCCTTACAACTCCTAGCATTCATAGGAGAGAGATCCTACGACTCGTTCATACCCAACTTGACCTGAACGGAATGAGTGAGTTGGTTCGAACTGAATAGGTTTCGCCCAATCCGAATTCAAACCAAGTTGAAACTTGATCTGATGAGACTCGACTCGACTCGATCCGAAAATGACTTGACTCAGATTCAGGTACATATATAATAAAAAAAATCTTAATTTTTAAGTACATATAACTCTATACGCTGCACCCGACCCCGATCCAATCCCATACCCTCTTTCCCTCCCTCATCCTCCTCTTCCAAGCCCAACAACCACCCACCACCATCACCACCCTCCTCCTATGTTTCTCCTCTCAACTCCCTCCCTCCCTACTCTTCCAAGCCCGGCAGCCACCCACCACCATCACGAACCCCCCCCCCCCCCCCCCCCCCCCCCTCTCTCTCTCTCTCTCTCTCTCTCTCCCTCTCCGGATCGGTTCCAACTCAAGCCGACTTGGTACTTTTGGTCAGGTCGGACTCGCTCCGAATTAGTTCAGGCTAGACCTGGATTCGGATCCATTCAAGCATGCTGGACTTGGTACCAAGTCAAGTTGAGTTCGGGTTGCCTATTTCAAAACCGGATTGAGTCAGGTCAGCCCTAATTCGATCGATTGGACTCGATGCTCAACTCTAATCCCAAGAGTAAGGTATTCAATAATGGCAATGGTCTCAGCAGCCGTTGTTTGCGTTGTTTTTGTTACGACGGGTCATAGTGGCCATTTTTTGGTCTTTATTATTATTATTTTTTTTGAAATACCATTTTTTGGTCTGCAACGGATCACTAAGGTTTTTTTCACAATGGCTATTCAAGTCCTGTAACACGTAACGATACACACTGTTACAACCGTTACGTATTCATTTTTGTGTACCATGTTTAACGCAGTGATTTACTCCAACTGGCAGGGAAATAAACATGGAGTATTCAAAGCATGTCACAAGGTTAGGGACCACCCTATTTGAGCTGCTGTCAGAGGCACTTGGTCTCGACCCTAACTATCTAAAAGACATGGAGTGTGCCAAAGGCTATAATCTTCTATCGCACTACTTCCCTCCATGCCCGGAGCCCGAACTCACCCTCGGCACCACCCATCATTCGGACCCTGACTTCCTTACTATCCTACTTCAAGACCATATTGGTGGCCTCCAAGTTCTTCATCACAATCAATGGGTCGATGTTAGCCCAGTGCATGGAGCTCTTGTAGTTAACATCGGAGATCTTCTGCAGGTACGTTTGCATGATCCATGCAGCCATACACATCCTCATGTACATTTCAGTTCATTTTGTCCAAAGTTGCTTGTTTTTCTCCGTTGTGACTCAGGAGCGGCCCACCTGGATCCCGTGTCCCAATTTCGGAAACTACCCATTCTCTCATTGCTACCATAAATAAGCCATGACACATATTAGCTTCGGAAACTTTCCATAAAAAGAATGTATAACTAGTTGGTACCAGAATGAGTTTTTGCTTATGCAACTAGGGTTCAAAACCGTCTACACGGGCACATGGCATGGGATATAGGGCTGCTTAGGTGCTTTTTGGTGCTTTATTAGGTGCACTTCACATGTGCGCTTCGTCGCATGGAACCAAAAGAACCATAGTCTTTTTGGCAAGTTCAAACTCTTTTGAGCCATAGTCCAACTTGAATTGAAATAGGGTCTATCCTGAAGTATTATTAATCTTAGTATTAATTGAGGGTAACTCTAACATGATTTTATATGTGACACATATGCCAAGTGTTGCTCATGTGGTAATAGTTAGGATTATTATGACATGTGGCTGCAGTTTTAAACTATTAGATAACTATATATTTCTGTCTAAAATGGCATATAAATAAGTACTACAGGACAAATTGTCGTATCCTTTCATGAAAGAGTATTAGTCATTGTGAATGAGTGTGGATATTTTAAAGAGGCATATAGGTATCTCTTTACGAAGAAATCCATGACCATTTAATTACTATAAATTCTGAATACTATAATTCAGAAGATATATTTTCTCCATTTTTTAGAAAACCATTCATTGTATGGTACTCCCAAATCTAACCTCTTACTATGTTTTTTCTAAACATTTTAAAAGAATATCGATGTTAAAACTAGATATCTGTTCAACACTTAAATATGTAAATTTTTGTGTTGAAATTTGGATTCATAGTTCATTATATCCTTAAAACAATTAACATATTTCTTTTGTTTGCATTTTATAGAACTACAAAAAAAAAAAAAAAAAAAAGAGCAACAAATCTACCTTAAGAAATTGAATATTCACGTAAAGCTTTGAACCCAATAGAAATTATATCCTTAAAACAATTAACAAGTGAACTCTCATTTTTTATTTTTTTTCTTTTTCTATCTTTCCTTGTGTACTATTTTCTATCTTTTCCAACCTATAAAAGGGTCCTAGCACCAAGCAATCTCAGCATGTAGACCCATGCATAAACACACGCCGGTGATGACATGCAAACCAATGCCATGTAAAATAACAAGTGAACTACGTTTACAAACTGCTGTAGTTGACCACGCTAGACTTCTATGTTAGTTGGGCACCATTTAAAAAATGGTGGCCTCTTCATCCACACACATAACACAGTTACACGGCAATCTGAACCGTATAAATTGTTGGCCCTGCTTTTGATGGAGCATAACAAAAGGATTACACAAAAAAGATAATGTAAACCAACTGATTTTCACGTCAAATTTGAACCACTCACTATGTTACTTTTAACCTTCCATTTGTTTGACACTAAATGAATGGTTAGGATTTCTTTAACAATATGTTATTAGCTAGAGAGATACTAAATGGATGGTTAGGATTGCTTTAATAGTATGTTATTAGAGAGACATTGTCCATCACAATGGGATCCACAGCTTAGATGGTTTGACATTAAGTACTTCCACATATGCCATATGCGACGAGGATTAGCCACCACCATTTTCAAAACGGACAACCATCCGGACATACGCTACGTGGGCCCACTTAGTTATCCACGAGAAATCCACTATGACCACCAGTTTCTCTAGCTCATGTTAGGACATTCTAAAATAAAGTAGATCCATAACTTAAGTGAACCAAGCTATAGAAATCAGGGTAATAGAAATTTCCACCATTGAAACCGTGCAAGGCCTATCATAATGTTTATAATATGCCATCCAAACCGTTCATAATTAAGGTCATTCTAACTGGAATAAACTGAAGGACAAATATTAGCCTGATCCAAAACTTTTTGTAACACTAATGGTTTTGATAAGGGCATTCCATCACCACCGTTTCCTGTAGTGTGGCCCACTTGAGTTTTGTATATTCCTCAATTTTTTAAGATCATTTCCTGACATGAGGGGGAGAAACTGATAGACGATGTGGATTTCTAACGGACATCTCTGGTAGTGCCCACGTAGCTTCTACTGCAGGAAGTACCTCTACCATGAATACATAACCACAAGGGAAACGGAATGCGCAGTGAGTAACACCTTACGCTCAGCGTACTGAGTAAACTCTGTGAGGTCCACCATAATTTATGTATCTGATCCGCTCCGTCCATCCATTTTAACAGATAATTTTAGGACGTAAGGCAAAAAATGAAGCATATATAATGTTCAAATGGACCACACCACAGGAAAGTGTTGGATTGAATGTCTACTGTCGAAAAATTCTTGGAGGCCACATAAGTTTTGTATCAAGCTTATATTTATGGTTTGCCTTCATCCATGTCCGTATGATCTTATGAAGAGGTTGGATGACAAATAAACATCGCTGTGGGCCTAGAAAGGTTTCAATGGTGGAAATCATTTTCCCCACTGTATCTGTGGTATGATCCACTTGATCTTTGGATATGCTTCAATTTTGGGCTTAACTCCTTAAATTAGATGACAAAACGGATGGACGGTGTAAATAGACCACATACATTCAAGATGGCCCAACTGAGTTTATTAGATAGGATAAGAGTGTCCGGAGTAACTCAGTACCCAATCCGATTTCAGCCGCAATACACATATCACGGTTGTATATCAACGGGACCATCCATCTATTTGACCCTCGCATAAACCGCGTATGTTTCAAAAATCGAACATATCACTATCCTGTCCGTCATGTTTTAATGTACTCCAATGAATATTTTGACCGATAACAGTTTCTTTCCTTCTGCTGTCACCTTGACTGCCCTCCTTGCAATGCATAGGAGTGTCCAATACCTCAGAGTTTTACAACATAACCCATCCATGCTATGGCCAGTAGATGGATGGACCCAATTAATCCATCACCTACCAGATTTTCTCAGAAGAGATGGCTGTACATACGTTTGATTGGTTTCTTTGTTGCGTTGATGCAGCTTATTTCCAACGACAAGTTCAAAAGCGTGAAACATAGAGTGCTGGCCAACCGTGTGGGCCCAAGGATATCCGTGGCATTCTTCTTCACCACATATTTTCATCCATTCACCAGAGTGTATGGCCCAATCAAGGAGTTGACATCAGATGAGGACGCCCCAAAATACAGGGAAATCACGGTCTTAGACTACGTAACTTACTTCTACTCCAAAGGACTTGATGGGAAATCTGCTTTGGACCATTTCAAGCTGTGAAATATGTCTACATGCATGGCTTAGAGTCCTGTAGTAGTAATTCACCTTTTGAAAATGAGGTGACTCATCCTCCTCACTTGTGGCACTAATGTATAATTTATTAGCACCTTTGTTTGTTTGTTTGTTTGTTTTCATGTGTAATTTGCATAGCATACCAGAATTGATAAAGTGACTCAATCCAAATTGATCAAGTTCAACCCCTCGTGCTGAAATAAGCACATATATTTAATATGAGCATGTGTGTGTGTATAAATGACCATATTCTAAGTAGATTATTGCTTAATCAGTCACTTAAAAATTTTTATAACAATCAGTTGATAATCAAAGGGTGGGTTTTTTTTTTTTCTAAAGATGGGTAGCTTTAATGCCTATCACATGAAAGGACTTATGAAATACCAATACAATCAAACAATAAGAAAAACTCACAATCGATCACTAAGAGTAGCTACAATAATGCATATCTTGAAAGAACTAAATGATATTGGGATAGAGAACAAATCTAGCATATGAGCATATATTTGGATTACAACTAAATATTATAGTTAAGAATTACCAATACTCATAAGATAAGCTGAGATAAAAGTAAATTGATATACTTGATTGGTTGTTTTTTATTTTATTATTATTATTTTTTTATAATTGTTAGATATCTTGCTCTAATTTTTTATAAAGTTATGTTGTACCTTGTTCTTTTATTACTATAGTGATTATAATAGTCAAAAAGCCTTTCTCTAGATCCTTTAATTTGTTAATTTTCTCTTTTGCGATTGTTCCTCTTCTATCGCTCAAGCATTGCTCATTTCAGTCTCCTTTTGTACATCGAACCACTTAACTGCATTTTTTTCCTTTGCTTGTTAGACTTTTAAGTAACTCGACTATATCACTCTATCGATCATTGACTGACATGTAAAATTGAACTTACGCTTGCTATGATTCCGTAAAAAGTATTCCAAATATCTTAAAGATCTTTTCACACCCATATCCTAATTTTCATATAATGTCATATGTTGCTCTTCTATTGACTTTTTTTAGAATGGTAAAAAATATGGTACAACATTGCCCCCACATCACTTTTCCTTAAAAAAAAAAGGTGAAATCAACATTGTTCCATCACCCAATGCAATAAATACAATCAGTCGTTATTCCACATGTTGTCTTCCTATCGATTCTACTTGATCGAGGTTGTACCAAAAGATATTCATTGCCTCACCCTTTTCAAATATCCATGTGACATGTTGTATAGAATCATATCGTACAAGAAATCATGATGATCATTTTATTAATGTGCACATATCATAGCCGATACAAAAACAAGACCCTAAGTCGGTGCGCCTCTTCCTTTACCTTTGCTTCTTCTCTCTTGCATTGAAATCCTTTCTTTTAATTTTCTCTTCTCAATGGTTGTATCTTCTTCTTCATCTACTCTAACTTTGCATATAGAATCATTCATCAAAGATCTAAATATATTGTTATTGAGAGTAGTCAATAACCTCATGTTCAACACTCTGATCGAACTGGACAAGGCAGTGTTGACACTCAATCCAAGTTTTCACCCTAAAATCACTTACAGACAATTGCGTGAGATCGAACCAAGTTTCTCAAAGTGTCCCGATGAAGTCTTTCTAGTTCAATCTGATAACTTTTTGGATCCCTCTAATGTGTTTAAATCTCTGAGGGCATGGATGAAATTGATGAACAGTTGGGCTGAGTAGCTCACACATGTTAAAGCACAACATGATGATACATGAAGGCGGGCAGGAATTCACGAATGCATCAAAGTCTCCTTGCAGAAATATCTGGCGAACACCTTCCTTCTTGCGGCGAGGTTGACTTTTTGGAGTCGATCAACCAATACATTCCATTTTGGATATAACCCTATGGATCCAACAATCATTAATATATGTGTATTTACTCACCTTTTGCCATTTGGTGAGCCAGTTAATCTGGGAATTGCTTTAAACAATCAGCATCCCTTCACTTTTATGGATAAGACTAGCAAGGCAATTCTACTTTCATAAATTTACAACACAAGTCCCATAATGAAGTGGATGAGCCAAAATACATAGTGTTCCTTCTATGTGTGAGTGCCTTGTAGATCACCAAGAAATACTTTCATCTAGCCAAACTGCTTGCTAAATGACATTTGAAGCAACCACAAAAGGGATTTTACCACGAGGGCAGACCTATCTAGCTTGTCCATATGTGGTTCTATGAGTACTTTAGAGTAAAATTCATTAAATTTGTTCTAACAGATGTAGAATTTACCTCCTTTGGTCACCACAACATCCCATGCCCCAAAATCAATATAATTCTTTTACTCAATATATGAGCATATTCCTTTCTTCACCATCAAGAAGTTAAACCATTCTTTATGCCCCTTCAAAGATAAAGAGTTCGGTCCGACCTAGTTCATTAAAGATTATGAATCGACTGAGACTGAGATGGCAAGCCTTAGTGAAGTGGATTGGAAAAGCTACCCAATGTACATAAATTTTCCATATTGCAGCACAATAGATACGTGTATTAATGCCAAGGCTAACATCGAATAGTACTGCTTCAATCTTCTTACTCAACAATTCAGTTTGGCTCAAAGTATCCCTTTTCCATTTATTCACAGAACTTGCAATAAACTCTTAATTCATCAACCAGTTGTAGATTCAGTCATCACTTTTCAAACTCTCCATTGAGGGTTTGTTTCCATTACTTATTCTTTCATACTCCCTCTCTTTTCCAACTATCTGTAACGGCTAGAGTTATTCCACTCCTAGGGGAAAAACTATTATGAGACTTTGATTAGTAGGTCCCATGAATTGATCATTGACCAACTTTTTTCTTCATCTAAGATTGGAGAAACTTATGGCCAAGATGAAGACGAATAAATAAGACACCAAGAAATCGGCTGTTCCTCAGTCAACCATGTCCCCTTCCTAGAGGAAGATATGATCAAACAAGATGACCTCAACCATATCGACCGTCCCATCCCCAACACCAATAAAGATAGTCAAGCCTTCCTTCACATTAATAAGAGTGGTCGAGCCAACTCAACCTAAGCTGAACCTTTAGAAGACTATGGTGGCAAGTCTAAGTAGAGTGGTTCTGACAATTAGTTTAATCCCAACACCTACTGCTCCTCAAACCATTTTGAGGATTTCCATGATTGGGCATTTGTAGCTTCTCACCTTGCTCTGCCTGCAACATCCGGTCAATTTGTGTCAAGTATTTCTTCTTTGGCCAAAGCCATTGTAGACTTTGAAAAATATTATAAAACAAAATTCTCGATGGGTATTCCACTTTCAAAGTATTCCTAGGAGATGGAATAAGTATATAAGAGACATAAAGATGCTCATTTCAATAAGACCTTTAATAAATGACAATAGAAAAGAAAGATTAAATGATCATAATCTTCCTTTTGACCAATTTCTTAAGCCATATCATCTTAAACCTCCTCATTTCCCTTGTTCTAATCGAACTTTGGGTTTAGTCATCAACCCTACCAAAATTTCACCGGTGGTCAACAGATTTACCACTGTTGTTGTTCGGTCAGATTTAAGTGGATGTTACTTCAACATTTCATTATATTCTTTTATAAATATTTTACAATTCTCCAGGCTTACTTTCTCCTGTGTTGGTTACAATGATCAGAGAACTCTTGGCCTCTGAGAAGTTGGTCTTTATGCAAGCCTCTCAAGCTAAGGTACCTATTTCAGACATCTCGATCGACATTGCTTAGTTTCCTATAGAAAGCCTGGAAGTTTCTAACTCAGAAGAGACTACGAGTGACATCTATCAATCAGAGCAACGGATTAAAGGTCAAGCTCAAGAGGAGGTAAAAATACACCATCATATGGAGTCATTCAGTCTCCTTTTACAATCTATAACTTCATCATTCGCACTTGATCAGGATCATGGAGTTGTGAAATCAATTACGCCGCAGATGACCGTCTCTTCTATTCAGCTTACTCCATCCACAAAATCGACCGATCAAGTAGCCCTTACCTTGGTCGATGAACACAAGATGATTCCCTGGGACGAAGTACAAGTATTGGAAGAGAAAACATCTCGACTAGCTTAAGTCCCTTCTGGTCAAGTTATAGAAGTTTTCATGGCCTAAATTCCTGGTTCTCTAGCCCCATTGGCCAATATTTCTCATAACTTATCTTCTTCCTTTGATGAGCTACCTCTCATAGAAGGCATCTGATCATGTTTTAATCATGCCTTCCCATTTGACATCCTTGTTGACGAATCCCCTATGCCTTTATCTGAGATTCAACAATTGTATGAGGAATTACAAGCTCTTATTCCCTTTGGTGTTGCTGATATCTTTATGTTGAGATCGATCGGGAGACTTAGTCTTTTCATTCATCGATACCAAACTCTCACTTGATCAAATGAATTCCTTTTAGCCAAACTACCTGCACTTTGTGAATTTCTGAGCTTCATTCATGAGCATCAGGATACAATAGCTGTGGTTGATAGACTTCAATCTAAGCATTCATCCGTTTGCATTAGAATGACTGAAATTTTAACTATACCAGGGAACAACTTATTGTTGTATACAACAACCTAAAAGAGTCAGACACAAACTTGGCGGATCTAAAAGCTCGAATCTTGGCCATGGAAGATAAACTGAGATTGTTGAAAGAAGAAGAAAAATCTATGACCAAGTGTAGATGTATTTGAAAGAATTTAATGTAAAAGCACACTTCACTGATCGGTAAAATAACATGCCCAAAAGTTAAAACTAGAGTTGTTCTCTATCAACAAGAAGCTAAGCAGTTGAAGCTTAAAGAATTGATTACTTCTTTTTCGTATTTTGAATTCTGATTGCTCTATACTTGTCTATTATTAGTCTGGAATTTTCTCTATCTTTAATATACTTGGATAAAATATTTTCTTTCTACCTGTCTTGTATTATCTAAAGTATTTACCTTTTCTCTAAGTGAAACTACGTGAAAAAGGGAAAAAAAAAAAACCTGATGAATTTTGAGACGGCTATGGACCGTCTGCAAAATTCCTTGGTTTAAAGACGGCCCGTAAACTCTCTAAAATTTCAGACGGCTCTTGACCATCCTTAATATGAAGCAAAATTATCTTATACATGTTGAACGTCCACAAATCATTTAAGACGGTCAGATCCATCCTTAACTGCAGAGAAAAGATGGCTATCGACTGTCTGGAATAAAAGACGATCTTTAACTATCTTATATGTAGTCATCTAAGACGGTCAAAGACTGTCTGCATTAGAGACGGTCATTAGCTATCTTATTGTAGTCATCTGAGACTGTTAAAGATCATCTGCATTATTCACTCCCCAAGTGTAGGGTTGTGATGTAGTAATAACTCGGTAAGATCGAGGTCGAATCCCAAGAGACTGAAACTCGTACGTTATCTAAAACTAACTAGAACTAGAACTAGAATGAGACGAAATCTAAATCAATTAAAATTTATGGAATAATTGTGGATTAATAAATCTAAAACTTAGGAGAAATCAGAGATAAGAAACTAGAGATTCAGAGGATCCACTTGTAGAGATCAGGGAGATCTTATACCTGCTTTATGAAAATTAAACTGAACTGCCGTTGAGATAGTTTCAAAGAGATGAAAGGTATATGAATTAGAATGGATTCCATCACCAAACCATGCCCAAGAGACTATGGCAAACAACAGAATTAAACTAATTACCAACCAATCACATGTATGAAGGTTAGGAAGGGTACCGACATCCAACCATGCCCAGGAGACTATGGTGAACAACAGGACTTCCTGACGTCATAAACATAAAAGGGAAGGAAATACTCAAAGCCATTGCAGACCCATTGTAATTTCAGTCACAACAGACCATTAAAGACTAAAAACATTCTCATACTAATCAAACTAAAATCAACTTCAATTCATATATTAAAATTAAATTAAAAGCATGAAATCTCCCATCTCACTACAAGCTTCACCTCTTAGCCCTAGCTAAGAGGTTTAGCCCGTCATGAACAGGTTAATCTCAAATAATAAGCAAAATAAAATGAAAAAGAAAAAGGAAAAAACTATTATCTTTCTCTATCCCCCTCACGTTCCACGTTCCAGCCAAGCTCTCCAAGATCCGGTCGTCGCTCCTTCTCTCTCTCGTCTCTCTCCTTTTATATAGCACCAAGTCGGTGCTGGGAGTACGTAAGACGGTGCGAAGCAACTGCAGCGAAAAACATTACGCAACTAGTTTATAGATTCTGGGATTCCATCTCCCTGTTTTCGCGTATCAAGAAAATGCAAAAAAATCCTACGTTTGGCCTGAGTTTAGGAGGCTAACTGTCCAGATTCGTCAAAACTGACTTCTTGGTTGTGTCTATGGATACCTGTTGCAGCCGTTGAACGGTTCGGATCATGGATTCGGACGTACCGTTGATCACGGAACGGCCTGCTGCGGTCGATTTTTACGGACGTGCAAACAGAGCCTCCGCTCTTGCGCTAAGATGATGGCGGGGCCCATTATCGGGATTTTCACAGAAATCCACGCCGTACATTGGTTTCCCCTCAAAAAAACCAATCGGGAATGGTCGGTTCTGAACTGATTTCAGTGTGGCCCATGCTAACTTTCACTCCACCGTCCATTCTTCGTTTGGTAGCTGATCTGCGTTTTTGTACGTGCTTGAATCAAAAGCAAAGCTAGGATGGGGTTGTGCCCACCCTCAGGGGAGTATAAACGGTTTGGATCATCCGAAAGGATGATGTGTGGGGTCCACTACCAAAGAACGGACGGACAGCGAAGGACGCTGTCCGTTTCTGCGCAAAGAGACGGGTCAGCGCTGCTGACCGAACTCCCCTGGTTCTGTGCATTGCAAGTGCACATGCACTTCCTGCACGCCCAACCCCTTATGGGGTCCACTATGATGTAGGTGAGAAATCTGCTCCATTCATTCATCTTTCCGTCTAATTTGAGACGTTGATACATGAATTGAAGCATATTCAGGTATCAGGTGGGCCCCAAACTAATGATTTATGGGCTGATCTAACTTTTTGGCCACTTCTGCAAGGATCCAATGGCTGAAATTTGACGTGTATGGTTAATTAATGATCCTTGGAGCATGTATAAAGTTTCGAGCCGAACGGATGATAGAAACCCCATGATCTTGCATTCTGGACCAATTTCGGGCCACTTGAGCTTCAGTTTTTCGATTTTCGCCGATCCTTGGCATGTGATTCCATCGATCTTGGTCCCCTGGAGTCTTTCCCTTGCCTTAGTGTCGTCAGAGCATTAAATCCATGCTTTTAGCCTCTTATTTCAGTCCAAGCTCGTAATTACACCTTGCAGTACAAACACGGTTAAAACGGGCCATTAAATAGTATCTTGTTCGTAAATCTAAGCAATAAATGGGGTCTGATATGCAATATTTGGCCCTCAACACAACCCCCAACCAACATTTTGCTAGTCCCGAGCAAAGTATACGAAAAATAAGTTGAGAATTACAGGACAATTTCTATGAACTCGAGTGATTTTTGAAGAGCAATCCAGATACTAAAATTCTAATGTTCATGAATGTTGGGCATTACTTTCTCATGAACTCAAGCGCACGGTAAATTCCATAGTCAAGTTCAAAGTATTAATCCATAAATCAGACAATTTATAAACAATAAGATCCATGAGTGTATAATGTAATCTCAGCTTATTACATTCGGCTTCACTTTTCTATTTTATGATATCATTGGTAATCAACAAGAGAATTCATGATAATCAAAACTTGCCTCACAGATCATTCTTTTAGCTTTTGATTTTTCTAAGAAAAGTAACGTCGAGAAGGGGAATCAAGTCCTTACCTATAGGGAGTAAACCTATAGTGAAGACCGTACAACCAACCCTTTTCACATATAATTCATGGGGAATTAAATCTACACCTATAGGGAGCAAACCTACGGTGAAGATTATTCATCCAAATCTTTCCAATGGTATCTTCTTCTTCTTCTTTTTTTCTCAGTTGATCATGACAGACAAATTTTCTAGGCTTGTTCCTTATATGCTTAGAGATTACCAAGTTAACCCTTCAATATCAAACTGAAACCTTAATGTGAAAGTGAGATGTGACATATGAAATCATGTCTCAATCAATGTTTAAAACTTCTAATCATAGATTAACACTTCAGACTTAATTGTGAAAGTTAATAGTTACTGAATTCAAGAGTCGTAAATTACCATCATCACTTATCTTGTAATTCCAAAGTCAAGATAGCCATCAAAATCACTTCAAATTCACAGCAATATCAGAAAAAATTTTAAAAATTTTCTCAATTTTTGCTCAAGACCAAGAAAACACTGATTAGGTGACCTAATCTCCCACCCCCAACCTAAAATTTACATTGTCCTCAATGTAAAAGATATGAGCATGCAATGCAAATGAGACAATGAAAGTAAAGTGATGGGAGGATAGTACCTGGATAACGAATCGAGAGAGATTTCTCAAGAGATCGCTGGGAGAGAGCAGGTTAGTACGAGAAAGAAAGATAAAAAAATAATAAAAAAAATAAAATCCTACCTATACCACTTTTGCAGGTGCTCTCGATTGCATTTAGCGTATGCAACAAGCCTTTAAACCCCTAAGTTACCCCTAGTGGACGAGTTGTAGTCTCGTGAGGGTTTGCAGTAATGTTACCCATAAACATTGAACTAATTAACTAAAAAAATGAAATGGAATAAAAAGCTGGGTTGCCTCTCAGGAGCGCTAAATTTACTGTCTTCAGCCAGACAAAAAAGTAACTATCCTAGTCCTATGAAAGTGATAAACCTACCTATACCTCCATCAGGCTAGGAGATCAGTCCTGGTAAACAGGAGCAATCAGAGGCATGGACATGTCCTCTGAATCAAATGTCTTGACAAATGGCTTTAATCGATGTTCATTTACTTTAAACTCCTTGCCATTGTCGGGATCTCTTATCTCGACGGCCCCATGAGGATAAACAGTAACAACAATGTAAGGACTGGTCCAACAAGATCGAAGCTTACCCGGAAAGAGATGTAGTCGAGAATCATACAAAAAGACTTTCTGACCTGGCGTGAATGATTTTCGTAGAATATGTTGATCATGAAACGCCTTCATCTTGTCCTTGTAAATTCTTGAGTTTTCGTATGCATCGTTTCGGATTTCTTCAAGTTCATTTAATTGAAGTTTGCGTAGCGAACCAGCGTTGTCCAGATTGAAATTTAAATTTTTGATCGCCCAGTATGCTTTATGTTCCAATTCCACGGGCAAGTGACAAGCTTTCTCATAGACAAGTCTAAAGGGAGATGTTCTAATAGGAGTTTTAAAAGTAGTATGGTACGCCCATAAGGCATCGGTCAATCGGATTGACCAATCCTTACGGTTAGGGTTAACCGTTTTCTCTAAGATATGTTTGATCTCCCTATTGGAAATCTCAGCTTGTCCACTTGTCTGTGGATGATATGGGGTGATCACCTTATGAGAGATACCATATTTCTTCATTAAGCTCTCGAATGGTCTATTGCAAAAGTGTGAGCCCCCGTCATTGATGATGGCTCGAGGCGTTCCGAACCGCGACAGGATGTTTTCTTTTAAGAATTTAATGACCATGCAATGGTCATTGTTGCAGCACGGAATCGCTTTGACCCATTTAGTGACATAATCTACAGCGAGCAAAATATACAGATTTTCAAAGGATTGGGGGAATGGTCCCATGAAATCGATGCCCCAACAATCAAATGCTTCAATGATAAGGATGTGATTCAAAGGCATCATATTTTGACGGGACAATGCTCCCAATTTTTAACAACGCTCACAAGCCTTGCAAAACTCATGAGTGTCCCTGAACATGGTGGGCCAATAAAAGCCACACTGTAGAATCTTGGCCATGGTCTTTTTAGCAGAAAAGTGACCACCACAGGCCTGTGAGTGACAAAAGGAGATGACACTCTGATGCTCATCGTCTGGCACACATCTCCTTAAAATTTGGTCTGGACAATATTTAAATAAATATAGATCGTCCCAGAAAAAGTTACGCACCTTTGTAAAGAATTTCTTCTTATCTTGTGCAGTCCAATGCATCGGTCTGGAACCTGTAGCAAGATAATTAACAATATGAGCGAACCAAGGTGAATGAGAGACTCTAAACAATTGTTCATCAGGGAACATGTCATTAATACAGGTCGTCTCAAGGGAATCAGAGGTACTAAGGCGAGAGAGATGATCGGCCACTACGTTCTCTACTCCCTTTTTATCTTTAATTTTCAATTGAATTCTTAGAGTAGAAGGATCCATCATATCAAGCGAGGCTTAGAATCATTCTTAGAAAGAAGATACTTAAGTGCCGCGTGATCTGTGTAAATGATGATCTTGGATCCAATCAGGTAGGACCTAAATTTGTCCAAAGCGAACACTACGGCTAAGAGTTCCTTTTCCGTAGTCGAGTAGTTCACTTGGGCAAGATTTAGAGTCCTACTTGCATAATGAATGAAGTAAGGCCGCTTATCTTTTCTCTAGCCAAAAACTGCTCCAAAAGCATAATCAGAGGCATCGCATATAAGTTCAAAAGGATGACTCCAGTCGGGTGGTTGCATGATAGGTGCAGTGGTTAACATGCCCTTAAGCTTACTGAAAGCTTCTTGGCATTGCTCAGTCCACTCGTATGGTGCATCCTTTTGAAGAAGATTACATAAAGGACGAGAGAGGAGACTAAAGTCCTTTATGAATCGCCTGTAAAATCTTGCGTGTCCTAGGAAGGATCACACGTCTCTAATGTTCTTGGGTGGAGGTAGGTTAGAGATAAGATTAATTTTTTTCTTATCTACCTCGATTCCCTTGGACGAGATGATATGCCCAAGGACAATTCCCTTTTGGACCATGAAATGACACTTTTCCCAATTAAGTACCAGATTCTTTTCTTCACATCTTTTCAGCACATATTTAAGCCTCTCTAAACATTTGTTAAAAGATGAACCGAAGACAGAGAAATCGTCCATGAAGACCTCTAGATATTTCCCCACCATGTCAGAAAAGATACTCATCATACATCACTGAAAGGTAGCAGGGGCATTACATAACCCGAATGGCATCCTTCTGTAAGCAAAGGTGTCGTAGGGGCATGTAAATGTAGTCTTTTCCTGGTCCTCAGGGGCGATTTCAATCGATTATAACCTGAATACCCATCAAGGAAACAGTAATAGGAATGACCAGCTAGCCTTTCCAAGATTTGATCAATGAAGGGAAAAGGAAAGTGGTCTTTCCTTGTGACGGTATTTAGCTTTCTTTAGTCAATGCACATTCTCCAACTAGTAGTAACTCTGGTCGGCATGAGTTCATTATTGGCATTGGCTACGATGGTGATCCCGGACTTCTTGAGAACTACCTGAGTTGGACTCACCCATTCACTATCGGATATAGGGTATATGATACCCACATCCAATAGTTTAAGAACCTCGGCCTTAACCACTTCCTTCATATTTAAATTTAGTCTACGTTATGATTGCCGATCAGCCTTTACATTATCCTCAAGATATATGCGGTGAGTACAAATCGATGGGTTAATTCCTTTGAGGTCCGCTATCGTCCATCCAAGAGCTCCCTTATGCTGAATGAGAGTAGATATGAGCATACTCTCCTATTCTTTTTTCAGGTGGGCAGAGTTCACCACCGGGTATGTCTCATCTTGACCTAAATAGATATATTTTAAATCAGAGGGCAAAAATTTTAGGTCAAGCTTCGATGGCTTGAGGTTAGACGGTAGAGGCACTACATCAGTTTGGGGTAACTCTTCAAATTGTGGCCTCCACCGGTTAACTTCAAGTACCGGTGCAGTATCCATCATAGCACACGTCTCCCTAATTATATCATCATCAAGATCATAGGAGTGGGCCAGGCACGTCTCTAGAGGGTTAGAGGATAATATGAGAGGCGTTCTATCTTCCACAAAATAATCAATCATGTTAATCTTGTGAAAATCATCATCATCCTCTGAGTTGCTGCCGTTATTGAAAAAGATATTCGATTCTAATATCAAATTTCCAAAAGACATAGTCATGACACCATTCCTGTAATTGATAATTGCATTTGAAGTGGACAGGAATGGGCGACCAAGAATGACGGGAATCTGAGTGCTCGTGTCATTAATGGGTTCAGTGTCCAAGATGATAAAATCTATAGGGTAGTAAAATCTATCAACTTGGACCAACACATCCTCGATTATCTCTCTTGGTACACGAACAGAGTGGTCAACAAGTTGTAGAATGGTCCGGGTGGGTTTTAATTCACCCAAACCTAACTGTTGGTATACCGTGTAAGGAATCAGATTGACGCTCGCTCCTAAGTCAAGAAGTGCATGATCAATTCGATAGTTCTTGATTACACATGATTTGGTTGGACAACCGGGGTCCTTGAATTTCTGCGGCACATCTTGTTTTAGGATGGCACTCACTTTCTCAGTTAAGGAAATCTTCTTTTGAACACCTTGCCGTCATTTGGTCGTGCATAAGTCCTTTAGAAATTTGACATATAAAGGTATCTATTTTACAATATCAAGTAAAGAAATGTTGACTTTCACTTGTTTCAACACCTCTAGAATATCCTGAGAGTGAGAGAGACGTTTTGGTGCAACCAACCGTTGGGGGAATGGAGCAACTGGCTTCTCTAGAGGTTCTGGTTCAAATTTTTGTGGGGCATCACTAGATCCATCGTTGTTGTCTTCTTCTAATTCTTGAGGCTTTTCGGGCCTAACCGGAAGGGTTTTATTAATAACCTTCCCACTCCTAAGAGTGGTGATGGATTTCGCATGCCCCATTTGATTTGAAGAGCTAGGATCACCTATCTCGTATTGCGGTTTAGGATTGGGGAGTGGTTGTGCAGGGAGCATCCCTTTTTCCATAGTTGTCATACGTGAATCTATTTTTTACATAAAATCTGAAATTTCTTGCATTGTCTGAGCCAACTCTTGTATGGAAATTTGAACCGATTCTTCTTGAGGTTTCCCTTTATTTGGATTTTGATTGAAGAAACCTTGAGGGGTAACAGTTTGTCCATTCCTCCAACTAAAATTAAGATAATTTTTCCAGCAAGGATTGTACGTATTAGAGGGTGGTCCATTGAAAGGTCTTTGATAGTTATTTACGACATTGGATTGTTCATTCAATACTTTTCGAAAGGTAGGTATTGTAGGACAAATTTCAGTTATATGAATGTTACAATCACAAATGTCACAGACACTTTCATTAACCTTATCATTCTTTTCTTCCATGGCCTCAAATTTTCTTATGAGTGTAGTCACTTTATACTTAAGGTCATCATCTTCTTTCAAAAGATATACTCCACCTTTCTCCTTAGATTGAGTCAGCCTAGACGTGGTGTTCGAATTCGGATAATAGTCCCATGCTTGTGTTTTTTCAGCAAGACTATCGAGGTAATCCCATACCTCGTCAACATTTTTATTAATGAATTCTCCATTACACATTGTCTCGACCATTTGGCGCATGGAAGATGTCAGTCTATCGTAGAAAAAATTTGTAATGCGCCACATCTCAAAGCCATGTTGTGGGCATGAACTAACCAAATCGTTGAACCTTTCCCAACATTGGAAGAATGTTTCATCTTCCTTTTGAGCAAAGTTCATGATTGCTTTTCTGAGGATAATTGTTTTATGATGTGGAAAAAATTTCTTTATAAATTCCCTTTGCATATCATTCCATGTGCCAATGGATGTAGGATACAGTGAATGTAACCACGTCTTGGCATTCTCTTTCAAGGAAAATGGGAAGGTTTCAACCTAATTGTATCCTCAGATACATTAGGGAAGTATAAAGTGGTTATGTTTCATCGAACTCTTTCAGATGCAGGTATGAACTTTCTGATTCAAGCCCATAGAATTTAGGAAGGAGTTGGATAACCCCTGGCTTGATGTTCATATGTCCTGTATTTTTAGGAAAAATCATACATGAGGGTGTACTCACCCCCGTCGGTTGTAAATAATCTCGTAAAGTACGAGGCGGGGGTGCCTGATGCACCTCATTCTCAGCTTGTACTTCCTCTACCCTAGGTTGGGGTAGTGCTTGAGGTTGATTTTTAGCCATAACCTCAACCAACTCTGGAAAATTCAAGTGGTGTCTAGTCCTGCGATGGACAGTCAACCCCTCAACTAATCCTCCTTCAGTTTCGAGACGTCGAGTGTTGTCACGTGCCCATTTAGGCATAAAACACACTCAACCCTCAATTTAAATTCTAACCTAAACCTAAGAGAAAGGAAGAAGTAGAAATCTAGAAAATAAAAGGCAAAGATGGAAAGAAGTTACCGGTTTCGAAGTCCTAAGTTAACAACCTACAAGACAAAACAAAATAAGTTAGTTCCTAAATAAAAAGTCTATAAATAGAAAAAATTTTAAAATAGAATAAGAACCAAAGTTAGGATTTCTTAAAAGAATTAGAATTAGCAACTTACTAAAAATAAGAAATAAATCCTAATCTAGAATAGAGGGGAAGAATTTAAGAAAGAATTTACCAATTTAGAAACTATCTTAGAAGCCTAAAAAACAGGAAAAATAAGTTAGTTTCTAAAAATCAAGAAAATCTAAACCTAATCTTAAACTAATCCTATAATTAATTAATTTCAGAAAATCGTAGCCGTCAATCCCCGGCAACGGCACCAAAAACTTGCTCACTCCCCAAGTGCAGGGTTGAGATGTAGTAATAACTCGGTAAGACCGAGGTCGAATCCCAAGGGACTGAAACTCATACGTTATCTAAAACTAACTAGAACTAGAACTAGAATGAGACGAAATCTAAATCAATTAGAATTTATGGAATAATTGTGGATTAATTAATCTAAAACTTAGGACAAATCAGAGATAAGAAACTAGGGATTCAGAGGATCCACTTGTAGAGATCAGGGAGATCTTATGCCTGCTTTATGGAAATTAAACTGAATTGTCGTTGAGATAGTTTCAAAGAGATGAAAGGTATATGAATTAGAATGGATTCAATCACCAAACCATGCCCAGGAGACTATGGCAAACAACAGAATTAAACTAATTACCAACCAATCACATGTATGAAGGTTAGGAAGGGTACCGACATCCAACCCTGCCCAGGAGACTATGGTGAACAACAGGGCTTCCTGACGTCATAAACATAAAAGGAAAGGAAATACTCAAAGCCATTGCAGACCCATTGTAATTTCAGTCACAACAGACCATTAAAGACTAAAAACATTCCCATACTAATCAAACTAAAATCAACTTCAATTCATATATTAAAATTAAATTAAAAGCATGGAATCTCCCATCTCACTACAAGCTTCACCTCTTAGCCCTAGCTAAGAGGTTTAGCCCATCAGGAACAGGTTAATCTCAAACAATAAGTAAAATAAAATGAAAAAGAAAAAGGAAAAAACTATTATCTTTCTCTATCTCCCTCACGTTCCACGTTCCAGCCAAGCTCTCCCAGATCCAGTCGTCCCTCCTCTCTCTCATCTCTCTCCTTGTATATAGCACCAAGTCGGTGCCGGGAGTGCGTAAGACGGTGCGGAGCAGCTGCAGCGAAAAACTTTACACAACCAGTTTACAGATTCTAGGATTCTATCTCCCTATTTTCACGTATCAAGAAAATGCAGAAAAATCCTGCGTTTGGCCTGAGTTTAGGAGGCTAACCGTCCAGATTCGTCAAAACTGACTTCTTGGTTGTGTTTATGGATACCTGTTGCAGCCGTTGAACGGTCTGGATCATAGATTCGGACGTACCGTTGATCACGGAACGGCCTGCTGCGGTTGGTTTTCACGGACGAGCAAACAGAGCCTCCTCTCTTGCGCTAAGATGATGGCGGGGCCCATTATCGGGATTTTTACAGAAATCCACGCCGTACATTGGTTTTCCCTCAAAAAAACCAATCGGGAATGGTCGGTTCTGAACTGATTTTAGTGTGGCTCGTGCTAACTTTCACTCCACCGTCCATTCTCTGTTTGGCAACTGATCTGCGTTTTTGTACGTGCATGAATCAAAAGCAAAGCTAAGATGGGGTTATGCCCACCCTCAGGGGAGTATAAACGGTTTGGATCATCCGAAAGGATGATGTGTGGGGTCCACTACCAAAGAACGGATGGACAGTGAAGGACGCTGTCCATTTCTGCGCAAAGAGACGGGTCAACATTGCTGACCGAACTCCCCTGGTTCTGTGCATTGCAAGTGCACATGCACTTCCTGCACGCCCAACCCCCTATGGGGTCCACTATGATGTAGGTGAGAAATCTGATCCATCCATTCGTCTTTCCATCTAATTTGAGATGTTGATACATGAATTGAAGCATATCCAGGTATCAGGTGGGCCCCAAACTAATGATTTATGGGCTGATCTGACTGTTTGGTCACTTCTGCAAGGATCCAATGGCTGAAATTTGACGTGTACGGTTAATTTATGATCCTTGGAGCATGTATAAAGTTTCGAGCCGAACGGATAATGAAAACCCTGTGATCTTTCATTCTGGATCAATTTCGGGCCACTTGAGTTTCAGTTTCTCGATTTTTGTCGATCCCTGGCATGTGATGAAAGGGCCTAGCTATATGCCCTAGAGGGGGGGTGAATAGGGCAATGCCAAATAAAACTTTTAACAGCGGAATAATAAAACAAATAAAGCACAATGCTGAATATAAAACAATCACAATAGCCTAAAATAAAGAGATTGATACTTTATCAGTTCTAAGGACAACCTTACACCAAAAACCAGAGGATTAAGGTAACAACCTTATTTC
>CM073588.1:83032057-83073153 GCA_037074715.1 Magnolia kwangsiensis
TATGTGAATAATCCATGCCGCCCATCCTTTTTGTCATGTCATTTTATGGCTAGGTGGATGGATTGGATCCCCCCATGTCAGGATTTTTTGGGCCTACGATGAACTGGCAGACAAGGTGGATGGATCGAATTACCCCATTGTGGGCCTTAAGCTATGATACCAATGGTTTGGTAGAAGATGAAGTGAACACGTGGATACCACGATCCATGCAACATGACAACTACGACCCATATAATATGACAACTACAACCTATGCAAACAATGACCCATATGAGCCCACATTGATGTATGTGTATAATCTATGCTGCCCATCTTTTTTTGTTGGGTCATTTTAGGAGTAACGTCAAATATCAACCACAACCCTTTGTGAATAAAAACCATGATCCACTGTGCATGTGAATCACGACCCTTTATAAGGATCATGGTTGTCATGTAGTATGGGTCGAGGTTGTCATATTATATGGGTCGTGGTTGTCATGTTATATGGGTCGTGATTGTCATGGGTCGTAGTTGTCATGTTAAATGAGTCGTGGCTGTCAAGACCAACTAGTGGGACCTACATTGATGTATGTGAATAATCTATGTCGCCCATCCTTTTTGTCATGTCATTTTAGGGCTAGATTCCAAATATTAGCCTGATCTAGAGCTCGTACGCCCCATCCTTTTTGTCATGTTATATGATTCGTAGTTGTCATATTGTAGCGGTCGTGGTTGTCATCTGGGTCGTGGTTGTCACGGGTCGTAGTTATCGTGTTATATGGGTCGTGGTTGTAATGTGTTAAGGGTCGTGGTTGTCATGGATCGTGATTTTCATGGGTCGTAATTGTCATGGATTATAGTTATCTTGTTATATGGGTCATGATTGTCATATTTTATGGGTCATGATTGTCATGTTATATGGGTTGTGATTGTATTGTAGTAAGGGTTGTAGTTTTTTTTTTTAGGAGAATGGTAAGGGTTGTAGTTGTTATGGGTCGTGGTTGTCATGTTATATGGGTCATGGTTGTCGTGGGTCGTAGTTATCATGCTATATAGGTCGTGGTTCTCACGTGATGCTTGTTAGAAGTGGATAATGCCTAAGTCAGGACTTTTTGGGCCCACAGTGAGCTAGTCGATAAGGTGGATGGATCAGATCACCCTATTGTGGGCCTTAAGCTATGGTACCAATGGTTTAGTAGAAAATGAAGTGAACACGTTACAAACCGCGTACCATGCAACATGACAACCATGATCCATATAACATGACAACTATGACTCATGCAAACCACGACCTAAATGGGCCCACATTGATGTATGTAAATAATTCATGTTGCCCATCCCTTTTGTTGTTTCATTTTAGGGGTAGGGTCAAATATCAACCACGACCTTTTGTAGATGAAAACCAAGATCTATTGTGCATGTGAACCACGACCCTTTGAATGGATCATGATTGTTATGTAGCAAGGGTCAAGGTTGTCATATTATATGGGTTGTGGTTGTGAAATTATATGGGTCGTGGTTATCATGTTATATGAGTCATAGTTGTCATGGGTCGTAGTTGTCAGGTTATATAGGTTATAGTTGTAGGTCATAGTTGTCATGTTATATGGATCGTGGTTATCATGTTTTATGGGTTGTAGTTGTCATGTGTCGTAGTTATCATGTTATATGAGTTGTGGTTGTCATGTAGGTCGTGGTTGATATAGGTCATGGTTGTCATGCCTCGAGTAACGTGACTTATTAAAACTCAAAGACTCATACAACTGCACATAAGTTGAGTAACTTTTAATCCACGTCAGAAGCGAATTGGCTGGTGTACTACTATAAATGTATGTGGTCAATCCCAATCCATGCCGTCGTACGTTTTTCCATCTTATTTTAGCGGTTGAACCCAAAATTTAATCATACTCAAAGATCAAGTGGACATTACCGTAAGAAACAGTTGGAATAATGATTTCCACCATTGAAACCTGTTTATATGATCACAAGGACATAGATGAAGGGAAAAAAATAAATATAAGCTTGATCCAACACCTCTATAATGTGGTCCAGTTTATCTTTAGATCTGTCATATTTTTTAGCTCAAATCTTAGGACAAGCTCATAAAATGGATGGACGGTTTGGATATAACAAATACATCATGGGACCCACATAACTTGCTGATGTAAATACACCAGCCAATCCGCTTCCCAATCCCGTCCAGAGGACGACGGATTTCCTGCGGAAGCCTTTAGCAGGAAGTTCCAGCGCCGAGAACCCAGGTGGGGTCCACTGTGATGTTTGTGAGAAATCCTTCCCTTTCATTTGTTTTATGAGTTCATTTCAGGACACCATGCCAAAAATGAACGGTAACCAAACCTCAAGTGGGGCGTGCTAAAGGAAAATATAGTTACGAAAATTCCTACCATTGAAACATTTATAGGGCACACCCTGATGTATTTTTGAGATCCGAACTATTAATAAGTTAACACAATGATATTAATAAGTTAACACAGAGATAGAAGAAGTGAAAATAAAATTATCAGCTTGACCAGAAACTAATGTGGCCCTAAGAAGTTTTGAACATTGGATGTCACTGTCCCCACTATTTTCTATGGTGGGGTACACTTGAACTTTAGATCTATCTCATTCTCTTTTTAACGACATAAAATGATCTCTACAAATGGGTGGACCGTATGGATACAACACATGCATCACGGTAGGGTCCACAGAGCTTGGCGACGTCACTTCATTAGCGATTTGGCTACTGCTGTGGAAGCGGATTGCGTACGGAGTAACTCAGTACAATAAGCGTACTGAGTAAACTCTATGGGCCCCTGTGTCATTCATGCATTGTATCCACTTCGTCCATCTCTTTTAATACATAATTTTAGTGTTTTATCTCAAAAACGGAGTATATTCAATCCTCAAATGGACCACACCATTGGAAACTGTGTGAATTGAACATCTACCATTAAAAAATTGTTGGGGACAACAGAGGTTTTAAATCAAGCTGATATTTGTGTTTTCCCTTCATCCATGTTCTTCTGATCTTATGAACAGGTTAGACAACAAATAAATATCACTGGGGCCTTAGAAAATTTTCAACAGTTGAAATCAATACTTCCACTTTTTCCAGTGGTATGGCCTACTTGAGCTTTGTATATGCATCAATTTTAGGTTGAACCCATAAAATGATCTGAAAAAACGAATGGACGGTGTGGATAAACTACATGCATTCGCGGTGGGCCCAACTGAGTTTACTCAGTAGGATAAGATATATAGCTGACGTAGGTACGTGTCGTGTAGGACTTCTACTGCTGTAGGTACGTGTGAAGATGGGCCACACACCAGATATATAGCTGCAATAGGTATCGTGCAAGACTTCTATAGGTACGTGTAGGTACGTGTCAAGATGGGCCACACACCGGATATATGCTGCAGTAGGTATGTGTCGTGCAGGACTTCTACAGGTGCGTGTCGTGCGAGGACGAGCACGCTCCTTGAGCTCCGAGTTCTACAAACGATTCAAAGTATATCAAAGTTAAATGGCCCCACAATAATTTATTTGTTATATCTACACAGTTCATCTAATTTTAGAGATCATTTTAGACCATTATCTAAAAAAATGAATAATATCAGAAGATCATATGTACCACACCACAAATAGCAACATAGATAATGGTATTCACCGTTAAACAATTTGTAGGGCCCACCATAACGTTTATTTTCCATCAAATCTGTTCACAACATCGCAATAACCTGAATGAAGGAGAAAAACAAATTTCATATTAATCCAAAACATTTGTGACCCTAAAAAGGGTGTGGATGGTAGACGTTCAATCTCCCACTGCTTTTTGCAGTGTGGTCCACTTGATAGTTAGATCTGTCTTATTTTTCATATCAAGCCTTAAGACGATCTCACCAAATGGATGGACAGTTTGGATATAACATATACCTCATGATCAGACCCACATAACTTACGTCAATACAACAGCTATATAGCTGATGTGAGGTACACCAGTCCACCTTCGTATCCGGGAAACGGATTGGCTACTACCAACCCTCTGACTCCAGGTCAGTGCTATGTGGGCCCACTATGATGTATGTGTTACATCTATTCCTTTTATCCATTTTTATAGATTATTTTAGAGTTTTATACCAAAAATGAAAGGGATATAAATCTCAAGTGAATCACACCACAGGAAAACAATTGTGATTGGATAAACACTACCAATGACAACTACGTCCCACATAACAGGACAACTGCGACCCATATAACATGACAATTGCGATCCATACAACTACGACCCATATAACAAGATAACTGCGACCGCAACCCATATAACAGGATAAATGCGACCCATATAACATGACAACTGCGATCTATATAACTACGACCCATATAACAGGACAACTGTAACCCAAATAACAGGACAACTGCAACCGCGACTCATATAAAAGGATAATTGTGACGCATATAACATGACAACTGTGATCCATATAACTGCGACCCATATAACAAGACCACTACGACCTAAATAACAGGACAACCGCGACCCATATAATAGTTTAATTGCAACCTATATAGCATGACAACTGTGAACCATATAACAGGACAACTACGACCCAAATAACAGGACAACTCCGACCGCGACCTATATAATAGGATTTTCACGACTCATATAATAGGACAACTGCGATCCATACAACTGAGACCTATATAACAGGACAACTAAGACCCATATAACATGAAAACTACGATCCATACAACTGCGGCCCATTTGGGTCGTGGTTTGCATGGGTCGTAGTTGCCATGTTATATGGGTCATGGTTGTTATGTTGCATGGTTCGCGGTTTGCAACGTGTTCACTTCCTTTTCTACCAAACCATTAGTAGTATAGCTTAAGGCCCACAATGGGGTGATCCGATCCATCCACCTTGTCGGTCAGCTCATTGTGGGACCAAAAAGTCCTAACTTGGGCAATGTCCACCTCTAACAAACATCATAGTGAGCCTAGAGACTTTCAACAGTCACCATTATTTTTTATTATGTGGGCTACACGAGCACTGGATCGAGTTGATATTTGGGCCTTAGCCCTAAAATGACTCAGCAAGAAGGATGGGGGGCATGGATGAAACACATACATGGTGGTGGGTCGTGGTTGTCGTAAGGTATGGGTCGTGGTTGTCATGCAATTTGGGAGCAAGAAATGAGAACCATGATCCATATCACACGAAACCACGACCCATATAACACGAGAACCACGACCCATATAATATGAGAGCCAAAGATATCATGTGGTGTGTTCCACCTTAAATTTTTATCCACGACCCTTACCTCATGGAAACCACGACCCTTACCCTTCCGTACCTAAGCTAGTCTAACATTTTTCAAATATGATATGACTATTGATAGATTGCAGGAGTAGGAAATGCAGGCTATATGGGACGTGGTTGTCATGACATAAAGGTCGTAGCTGTCATGTTATATGGGTCTTGGTTGTCATATTATATGGGTCATGGTTGTAATGGGTTGTCGCTGGGTGCCGTTGAAGAGAACTGATATATAACTTTGTAGCTCAATGACAGAAATGGTACGCCCTTAGTTATCATTGAGAAATCCCATGGGTCATGGTTGTCATGGATTGTAGTTGTCATGTAATATGGGGTCGTGGTTCTTATGTGATATAGGTCGTGGTTGTAATGGGTCATGGTTGTCATTATATATGGGTCCTAGTTGTCGTGTTAAATGGGTCATGTTTGTCATGAGGTAACAGTCGTGGTTGTCATGATGTAAGGGTCGTGATTGACACGACAAAAACGATGGGCGGCATAGATTATTCACATACATCAATGTAGGCTCCACTAGTTGGTCCTTGCCAAGGCCTATAAAATGAATACTACAACCTGCATAGCATGACAACCACACCCTTACCTCATGACAACCACAACCCTTTCCTTATGAAAACTATGACTCATATAACATGGCAACCACGACTCATACCTGGGTCATGGTTGTAATATGACAACGGTTGTGATTGTAATGTAGTAAGAGTCGTAGTTCTCATGTTATATGGGTCGTAGTTATAATGATGTTATATGGGTCGTGGTTCCCATGTTATATGGGTCGCGATTGTTACATGTTCACTTCCTTTACTGCTAAATGAAAGGATAGCCATTGGTATAATAGTCTGAGGCCAACAATGGAGAGGTCCGTTCCATCCACCCTGTCGACCAGCTCGGCGTGGGTCCAAAAAGTCTTGACTTAGGCAATGTCCACTTCTAACAAACATTATTGTGAGCCTGAAAAGTTTCAACAATAGGTTCTATTGTCACCATTATTTTCTATTATGTGACCCATGCGAGCTCTGAATCAGGCTGATATTTGGGCCCTAGCCCTAAAATGACACGGTAAAAAGGATGGACGACATAGATTATACACATACATCAATATGAGCTCCACAAGTTTAGTCCTTGCCCATGAGCAAAAAGGGTTCCATACACATTACTTTACTAGCATTAAATACTACGTAACTTCTTAATTCCTAAAAAACCGTGCAACTACTAAACCAAGTTCAGGGGCATTTTCATCCGAAACAAACTCCAAAAGTTATCAGAAGGCCTTGTAGGGAATATATGGAGTGTCATAGCAATTGAGGTAATTGACTTAAACTTTGAGGCGAGTACGGTCAATTTCCCATAATGATTTCCACCGTTGAAACATTTCTAGGCCCCTCGGTGATGTTTATTTGTCATCCAACCTGTTCATGAGATCATAAAGACATGGATGGAGGGAAAACAAAAACATAAGCTGGATCCAAAACTTCGATGGCCCTCAAGAAATTTTCAATGGTAGATGTACAACTCAACTCTTTGCTCTGGTGTGGTCCATTTGAACATTCGATATGACTCAATTTTGGGCTCAAGCCCTAAACTTATGTGTTAAAATTGATGGATGGAGTGGATAAAGTATATAAATCATGGTGGAACTCAAAGAATTTACTCAGTACGCTAATCGCAGTGAGTGACTCACTACGCAATCCGCTTCCAGTAAATGAGACCAAGGGTAGCAATGGGCTTGGTTGTCTGCCAGACTCAGCTTTGGGCCGGGCTTAGACCTACTTTCTTACCGCGTGGGCAAGGCATGGGCCTCCCATGCATGGTCTGATTAATGCAGTTTGGGCTTGATTTCATGTCATTTTTGCCGAACAGGCCTGGTGTGGCTAAATATGTGAGTGTGTCATATCCTTCAAATGTCTACCAATTCATCGTAGGTTATGCTATCCATCCATCTTGAAATATGTAGACCATTGCTTTAATTCTTCTACAATTTCTATCTCTTTGTGCATTTGTGCTCCACATGATCAATGGACATCTTAGGACCTTTCAAGTAGGAAATATGAATTTATCAATTTTTGGGTAGAGCTGGGTCAAGTCGGCTCGGGATTGGGCTTGAGTCTTCTGTGTTAGGCTCATGTTGGGCTTGAGTGTTTCTTTAAAGTATCGATTTCATAATTGAAGTAGTCCTTTGTATATGCAGTGGTCTTACTTTTTCACTTCAAAGTGTAATTGCATTAGAGAGCTACGTACGACGAACTATGGCTCCTTTACAGTTTTGATTGAGGATCTTTCATAAATGAACACTATCTTTAGTATCTATTTCTTGGACAATAAGAAGAGCTCATATAAACTACGCTGCATACAAAACTTCCTTTCTGCCATGAAGAAGCAATATCCCTCGCCAGACTGGCTCATGAAACTCAACAGCTCGGACAAAACAAAGACAATAACATATCCCTTTTAAGTCTATATAGACAATGCATCAATTGCACGCACGTCATCACTCTTATGAACTCCATTATACAGGTAATTGCCTGCCAATGCTTCCGATATCTGACCATCATCATCTCAACAATAGTATGCAAGTAGGAAGGGATGCCGACTACTTAAAGAGGAGACTACATTTCTAATAGAAACTGTTGTGTTTGATATCTGTTTAGGATGCAAATATTGGACACATTTTGGCACTTTCTTTTTGGAAAAAAAAAAAGAAGTAATATTATCCCACCAGTGATCGAGCAACTCTCACCCTATGTACCTAATGTCCACCAAAACTCTGGCTATCACTGATTGGCTTTAACGGCTGTGCAAACCTAACCCTGACCGTATGTGGGGCTCACTTTTATGTTGTCATAAGTCCACCCCATCCATCTGTGTTCTCAGCTCATTTTACTTTATGGGCCTAAAACCAAGGCAGACCAAAATATAAAAGTGGTGCCGGGATGGCCAGAAGATGTTTCAACGGTGGCCCTTCCATCTCACTCTTTCCTATCATGTAGCCCACGGGAGCTTGGTATTGATTTCGTTTTTGGGTTCTATGTCATAAAATGATATGGAAAAAATAGATGGACGGCTATATTTGTAAAAAGCATCACGTGACTCCATGAATGTTTCAAAGGTGAGCATTTAATTCTCACTTTTTCATGTTCGTTTGGCCCACTCGAGATTTAGATTAGCAGAATTTTTGAGCCCATGCCGTAAAAAGAGGTGGTAAAATAGATAGACAGAGTGAATTTGTCACAAACATTGTGTTGGGCTTCTCCTGAGTGTGTTTGTTTTTTTTTTGGGTTAGCTTGATTATACACACCCATGTCAGTACACACACCATGTTAGCCACCCCCGCTAGGGATCCATGCCAAGACCTAAGTCTGGAAACGAGGTATCTCCACTCAGTCTGCCAATCGAGCTATGGATCTGGGTGTGGCTTCACCTAAGTTAATTAAGCAACCGTTCGTACTCCCAGATATAAATGTCCACCAAGCCTCTAGTCTCACATTGATCGACGTTGATTGTGGTGCCAACCCAACTCAGACAGTGTGTGGGGCCACGATTAATGGGTTTTGGAAATTTACCCATCCATCTGTTTTTTCAACTCATTTTAGGTAATGAACCCAAAAATGAGAAAGATCATAAGCTGAAAATGAGCCTCACGGTGGCCCCGAGATATCTCAACAGCAATCATTCAATCTCACTTTTTTTCTATCGTGTGGCTTACTTGATATTAAGGTCTGCCTCATTTGTGGATCATTTATCTAAAATAAGCTGTAAAAGCAAATGGATAGAGTGGATTTGTCATAAACTTATAGTGGCCCCATGAAGCGGATTGGCTAGTGTACCACACACCAGCACCCGGATGGTGTGGGTACGAAGACGAGCGCTGACGCTCCTGAGTTGTACGACCGGTTCAAAGGAGATCAAAGTTACCTGGCCTTACGATGATGTGTTTATTACATCCAAGTTGTTCATCTATATTTCAAGATCATTTTGTACCTTGATCCCAAAAGTGAGTCATTCACAAAGCACAAGCGGATCACACCACAATTACCAGTGGGGACAATGGTTCTCACTGTTAAAACATTTTTAGGTCCCAATGTAAAATTTATTTTCCATCTAATCTGTTGATAAGGTTACACAAACCGAGACGAAGAGGAAAAACAAATATCATATTGATCCAAAATTCTTGTCACTCTGAAAGGTTTTCAATGGTAGACGTTTAATCCCCTCCTGCATTTAACAGTGTGGTCCACTTGATATTTGGATCTCTCATATTTTTCATCTCAAGCCTTAAGACAAGCTCGCTGTGTGGACGGAGGGTTTGGATATAACTAATACCTCTTGATGGACCCACAGAACTTTGTGACGTCAACACACACCCAAGCTGGCTGGTGTGTGATAAACCTGCCCATCCGCTCCCCCGACCTGCATTCCCGTATAATCTCCTGTCCATTAGCACACGAAATCATTGATGAAGACTCTCTAAATGCGTCTCCGAGGGAAACGGATTGGCTACTCCCCTGCCACCAACCCTGTGGCTGATCGTAGTTGCTCTGTGGATCCCACCATGATGTATGTGTTTCATCCATTCCGTTCATCCATTTTTATGGATCATTTTAGGGTATGTTCCCAACAATTATGTGAATATAAATTTTGGGTGGACCACACCACATGAAAACAATAATGATCAAATATCCACAATTAAAATCCTCCTAAGGCCTGCTGTACTGTTTATTTGACATCCAATCTGTTGATTAGGTCATACATGCCCATATGAAGGAAAAAAACAAAAATCATCTTGATCCAAAACTTTTATGGCCCCCAAAAGGTTTTTAATGGTCGATGCTCATTCAACACTATTTCCTTTAATGTGTTTCACTTGAGATTGATATGTACCTCATTTTTGGTCTCGTACCATAAAATGATGTGGACAAAATAGATAGACGGATTGGATGAAAACCATACATCATGGTGGGGCACAGAGCACCAACCATCAGCCATTGGCTGGTGTAAGGGGAAGTAGCCAATCCGTTTCCGTCTCTGTGTGGGTAAAGCGGATTAGGTGCGGCCACGGCCCCATCCAAGACGGTGCAGCCATTATAGTGGGGCGCACCTTGATGCATACGCTGTTCATCTGTTTTTCCATATCATTTGATATCATTAAAAATAAAAAATAAATGAAGGGAATCCAATTCTCAGGTGAACCATATCATAGGAAACAGAGTTGATTGAATGCCCTATCATTAAAAGCTCCCTAGGGCCCACTGTTATGATTGCATAATGTTTATTTTCTATCTAACCTGTTGGTTAGGTCACATTAAAATAAATAAATAAATAAATAAATAAATAAAAAGGTCACATAAACCTATACGAATTATGCAGAGACGTTCATTGGTAACCCACCAATACTCATTTGTCCTCATGTAATAATATTCATCCCATCGATAAAGCGGCTAAAAGGTTGGTAGAGGACAGTATTGTCATTTGGAAACGGTTAGGGTCAAACAGTAATATCTACGGCCAATCAGGGGTAAAACGGACTTTCAGGTAGTTAAAGCTAAATTTGTTAAGTCTCCGTTATGGTAAGCGGCTGCATGATACATATGAAATGGGTAGGCAGGTTACGAGGAATAGTTTAAAAGTACCAAGTTTATGGTACATGGCTAAAAAGGCAGGCGGCTCAACGAAAAAATCCTTATTTTCTTAATGGTAGACAGAGGTTTGTATACGCATTACAACAAATTTCCTGTAGGCCTAGCAAAGAAAAATCTGACACCTCCACAAATAACACAAACAAAGAATAAGTCCAGAGATGTACTACCGGCTTGGATCTCCCACGAGTGTGCCATTGCCGGACGTGTGAGCACGAATGAAGTTCATGGGTTGGGTTCGTGAATAGTCAATGGATACCACCGTATAAATGACCTAGATGCCTTTTGCGTGGCTACACGCATGCATGTTGTCCTGGAAAATTATATATCACAGAAACCTCCGAGAAGGGTCCCACCCCTTGGAAAATTTGAACCACATATTACATCACTGCATTGACTTCCAACTACAGCAAAGATAAATCTGGAGGGAACCATGAAACTTCTTCACCATTGTCATCTGTCCTACCCAAGAGAAGCAAATGGCCGTTGCAAGTGACAGAGATCTCCCGACGGCAATTGGGTCAGACCACAACCGTCTGAAAGATCTGAAGGCCTTTGATAACACCAAAACTGGCGTCAAAGGACTAGTGGATGCTGGCATCGTGAAAATCCCAAACATTTTCATCCGGCCACCGGATGACATTATCAAGCCATCAGCTGCTGCTCTGACCCATATACAGATTCCGATCATAGATCTGGAAGGCGTGGAAAGTGATCGACGGTTGGAGATAGTTGATGAGATCCGACGTGCATCGGAGACGTGGGGCTTCTTTCAGGTGGTGAATCATGGGGTCCCTGTAAGTGTACTGGATGAGATGATTGAAGGTGTCCGGAGGTTCTTCGAGCAACCAGATGAGGTGAAGATGGAATATTACACCCGTGATTCGAAGAGAAAAGTTAATTATTCTAGCAATTTCGATCTGTACCAATCAACGGCTGCGAATTGGAGGGATACCTTGATTTGTAAGATGGCCCCTGATCCATTGGACCCTCATGAATTGCCTGCCGCTTGCAGGTATGGTTGGAACAGTTTAGGTAAAGTTACATAACTATGCATTTTCAAACTGGTCTCGGTTCCTGAAAAACCCAGAAACTGGACCTAACTCAATGTCTAGCTGGGCTGGGTTGACTCAAGAACTCGACCCGACGGAGTAGATTTCTAATTATTAGGGATTTTTAGCATAACATTCTTCAGAAATTCTTAGTTTACCAAACAATGCCTGGATAGATAAAAATTTCAGCAAGATGCTTTTGGAGGGATAAAATTACCATAATACCCTATTTTATCTTTTCGTTAGAAAGTAGGGAAGTCGACCGTTATAGCCATCATGTGACTGTCTGGACTGCGTGTAACATCCAAACCATCTAACATATGCAGCCCACAACAGTGATCACACTGGCCCAACGAATCATTGACTAGATGGGCTTTAAATGAATTTGAATGTTTACATAGTATTATTCTATATTAGCTATGATAGGAAAAGGAAAGTGATTTTTTCTTGTAACTGTATTCAGCTTCCAATAATTAATGCAAATTCTCTGATCAATAGTGACGCAGGGATGAACGTGATGAGGTCGATCACCGTCTTCCTCAAGGATAACTACTCCGAATCCACGGAGCTTCTCTGGACTCCTCCCAGAGACTTCTCGAATCCACGAGGAAAGAAAGCAGGAAAATAGAAATAATTCTAATAAATTCGAAATTGATTGATGAATAATCAAAAACGAGTTTACACCCCTTTAAATAAGGGAACCAAGCAACATGAAAGAAATCAGACTCATACTACAACTAAAACTCCTAGAATTCGCAACTTACTATAAATAGTAAACTTACTATTTATAGACGGTCACGATGTCTACTAGTGCGCAAGGTTTTCAGCCAAAAATAGTAAGTGTCCTATTTGGCTTCAACAAACCGTTCTCCTAATTATCCTAAGCACTTTTCATGTTGGACACAACTCCTAAAGCCCAACAGATGAAAAGTTATACTCAAACTAAAACTTACTATTTATAGTAAAAACAAAATTAAAACGAGGAAACGACCGTCGATCAGGGGGTTTTTCGCAAATCCGGGCTGCGCAACCCGGCATAGCGGGGTTGGTTGGCTAAAGTAGCTCGTTCTACCCCAAAATCATATATTTTACGTCGGATAACTCATTCCGGATTGTGAGATACGCCCGATCTAAGGTCCGATGGTCTGGATCACTTCTGTCGCCGACCGTGCCTTTTCTGATCTATCTTAGCCATGAAATTGTCCGCGACCCGCTCTACATCAAATAGTGACTCTTTAAATAAATAAATAAATAAAACTGATATCTCCAATCCTAAGGGAAAAACTATGCAGGACTAGATACTTCAGAGTGCCACTAGAACAGAAAAGTAATCTAAGGCTACCTATCATATCCATTTACACAGCAGTACGGGTGGACCCGCAGCCTTCCCCACACTAAATTCTCTAATGGAACCTAACCTCACCTTATCTAAGATGACCAGACCCAGATGTATAGTGGTAGATCTGCGCCCTCCTTAAAAACACGGTTTCCCTGACTCCCAGTCCCCTTGCATGCCAGCCCATCTGTCCAGCCATTTCCTTCTCTCATGATGTGGGCAAATTGGGTGTAGGCTCTCTTCTTCAGGCCTCCTATTCTGACTAACCAATAGCTCTATTTCCATGCCAGTTGTGACCACCTATTAAGGGCGTTGACCACCAACTTTGAGTCTGTTTCAACCTCCACCTTAGCTATACTGAGGTTCACACATAAGGCCAAACTGCCATGAACCGCATGGAGGTCAGCACTGTTCTTGGTTCCCTCCCCATAATTTGCAACAAAAGCGAAGATGAGGTTGCCTTTGGCATCTTTACAAATCCTACCTCCGCCGGACAGCCTCAAATTACCTCTAGCGGAGCCATCCACATTCAATTTTGCCTAGCCATTCTTAGGCTTGCTCCACTTCACTATAGTGCATGCCATACCGGCGGATGGAGGAGGGCCAATCCCCAAATCACATAGAGTTTGTAGACTACTCAGTGGTAGATTTCTGTGGGATTGAGACCTTAGGCAGACCTACCTTATCCACCCTTTGACCCGCTCCACCACTGAAGATGCAAGGGGCAAGGTGCCGTTGAATTTTGCAGTGTTTCTGGCTCTCCAGATCTCCCACACTATGAGGCAAGAGGTGAGGCTGCACAACTCCTGATTTCTAGAACCAAGAGGATGAGATTGCCACCACTGGATCATTCTCTATTGAGTCGAATGATGCTCAGGGAGTACCAACCCAAAAAGAATAATTAAATATCTCCACACCTTCGCTGTCATACTTCCCTTAATGAACAAATGTTCCATCGGCTCTGGTTCTAGCCTTAGATTTGGATTTTCCTCACAACAGACACATTTAGACGCAAGGACTCATTTCTTCTAAATCTTGCCATCAACCGGGATGACCAATAGTGACTCTAGTTAGCATGAGTTCGTTGTTGGCATTGGATATGATGGTAATTTTAGAATTTTTAAAAACTACTTGAGTTGATCTCACCCATTGACTATCAAATATAGGGTAAATGATACCCACATCCATTAAATTCAACACCTCAACTTTAACTATATCCTTAATATTTGGGTTTAATCGACGTTATGGTTATCTTAAGGGTTTAGCTGATCCTAAAAGAGTATTTGGTGACTACAAATCAGGGGATCAATTCCCTTAATATTTGTAATGATCCATCCAATGATATTTTTATATTCTCTGAGAGTATCGATCAATTTACTCTCTTATTTTTCATCAAGTTGGGAAGAAATCACCACTGGATATGTATTATCTTGACCTAAATATACATATTTCAGTTCAGCCAGTAAAGATTTTAGGTCAAGCTTTAGTTCTTAAAAACTAAACGGTAGAGGCTTAGAATTGGTAAGGGGAAATTTTTCAAAACAAGACTTCAACCGATTAGTTTTGAGCACTGGTGTGGAATATAACAAGGTATTAATTCAATTAAATAATCATCATAAAATACAATGTGTGAATCAAGAAGCAAAAACACTGAAATTAAATTAGAAGTTTCATCCCTTAACCTTAGGTAAGAGATTAGTTGGATATAGTCTACCCTTGAAAATAGAAAAGCAAAATAAAAACAAAAGATTGGGAAAGAAGGGTGACGCTGGCAAATCTTTGCCTCACTTTCTCTCTCCCAAACCCTAGATTGATGCTTTTGAACACATGGAATACCTCATTTTATACCTAAAAATCCCACAATTCCGTGTTAACTTAAGAAAATTAAGAACTTTGCAATGTACGTACATCCTCGATTGAGAGCAATCAAAGAAATCTTCGAGCAATCAAACTTTCATTCTCGATTAATTGAACATGATAAAAACGTCTAGCAAGAAAATTAAAAATTTTCATTACATTATCTATCGATCAAACCCTGCACTTCTGATCAATCGAAAGAATCCAAATATGTCCAACAAATTTAACTAGAAATTTAGATTATTACTCGATCAATTTAGATTGCGCGATGGTTGGTTGAAGGCTCTGGTCAAGTGGTCGACACTTGTTGATTTTCTTCAATTTGCCTCCATGCACTTAATGTTCAATTTCCTCCTTAGGTACTTGGTTACCTTGAATCTTTATCACTTCAAGTCTTTACTTTAGCACTTTGATCTTCAATTCTTCAACTTCAACTCTTTTGGACTTTAAATCATTGTTTTAAGCATGTATTCAACTTAGACTCTGAAATCTTCATTTACATAAAAAGCAACTCTAATTAAACTACATTAACATGAATTTGCATGGGAAATTGCCGTGAACTAGGGGATAAATATGCAATATTTAAACTTCAACATGTGCCATGATATATATTGCATTTTGTTGAGTTGCTAGTATGTTGTGTAGAAAATTATCACATTGTTAGGGAAGCGCTTGGTAATTGTTATTGGTTTTTGTGCAAGAGCTCATCATGGTTAATTTACACTCATAGTTGATCTTTGTCTTACTTTCCTTCTAGATGATTCTGATCTCTGACTTTATTAACTACATATTTATGACCTTTATTAAGGTGAATGATACACCACGAATTTCATTAGAATGAGTAACTATTAAAATAAGTAAAGCATGAATTTTGATTTTATTCATAAAATAAATAAGATTGCAAAATTGAAAATTTTTTATGACAGTAAATACAATACATTACATAATATGATCTATATTCGATTAACATAATCATTTTAGGAAATGTATATAAAAATTACAACTTAGCTTATTTTCGTATTCATGGAGCATATGTGTGTGTGTGTATGGAATGCTCACATGCGCATTGGTTCTCATGAGAAGTCGTAAGAACCTTTTTAGAGCTCATCTCTTATGATGTGAGCCCAAAATCTAAACCGTCAATGTGATGCACTGCCCCATGAAACCCCCAGGGCCCAACTTTTATCTTGATCTAAAACTTTGGTGGGCCATAACAAAAGGAAACAACTTCCTCCCTTGATTTGTCTCTTTTTTTCCATGGCCTACCAAAGTTTTGGACAAGGGTAAAAGTTAGGCCCATGGGTTTCATGGGGTACTGCATCACTTGGATCGTTCAGATTTTGGACTCATATAACGAGAGATGAGTTCTAGAAAAGTTCTCATGAGTTCTCGTAAGAGCTGGTGCGCATGCCTCTGTGTGTGTGTGTGTGTGTGTGTGTGTGTGTGTGTGTGTGTGTGTGTGTGTGTGTGTGTCTTGCCCCCTTTATCTTTAATAATTGTTAATTAACTGACCATTATAGATGAAATACTTATTAAAACAATGAAAACTGTATTGGAAAATTAGCGTTGGTGAGTCATTTCCCATCACACTATTATTAACAAATTTATAAATGTTACCTATGAATGTAACGCCATTCTTTTCGGAAGTCCAAATTCGAGCACCTCGAAAATTTGGGGTGGGCATTTTGTCGTCCCGGTACTTACTATACGATATTAAATGGTGCATTGCATTCTATTGTAAAACAAGGGGAAATAGACCCTCCATACCTATTGAGTATGTCTACGTACATTTCTCAAAATGGATTAGAGCATTGGTGACTACGAGCAAGAGTCCAATAAGTAAAGGCTCAACAAGTAGTTGCAAGGCTTAACACAGCTTTAAAGGTATTGTGAGCTCAAGCTCGTAAATGCTTCTACTAAAGGATTGCCTTTACTTAATCCATGAAAGCAGATCTTTTATCAGTAATGTTGATAAAGGCTTTCTTATAACAAAACAAACTGTACATTACAGTAATATTCATGGTGTCAGAGTACCGGGAGTTACCTATGGTCAACTGAGACTACATTCCATAGCACTCTATTAGTCTCTGAGCTAAGGCATCTCCGAGCGACTTCTCAGGTGACTCTGAGCTAGGGCAACTCCGAGTGACTTCTAAGGTGAATCCAAGCTAGGGCAACTCTGAGCGACTTCTCAGGTGAGATTCAGGACAGTTGCAGGTTTTGAAGATGACTAAATCAAGTTGATTTTCATGTGGATTGAGAATCCATGAGTGGCACCCCCATCAATAGAGCCGAAAGGGGCTTCCAAGACAAGGACTGGCAACCTGTTCGGCATGAACATTCTAAGGATTCAGGGTGGAGCTTGTTCGTTGGCAACCTTGCATTCACCATTACAGAAGACGACATCCAGAAACGATTTATCTAGTTTGGGAAAATTTCAGATGTATACATCCCTACTTTTGCAGTTTCATGAAGGAAAAAAGGATACAGATTCATCCGATATAGGAGGAAGGAGGAGGCATCTTCAGCAAAGGATATGCTACATGACCGTTTTCTGGCTAGACGAAGCATGGTTGTTAGGGACACCATTAAGAGACTGCACACCACACCACATCCTCTTCCACTCTAAAACCAAGACCAGAAGTGGCTCCCCACACTCACGAAAGCAAAACATCCAAACCCCATCAGCAGATCCACAAAAAAGCAAGGTTTGTTGAGCCACCAGGTCCTAACACAAGGTCATTTGCAGAAACTCTTCTACCCCCCAAACCTCCATCATTGACTGATTCCATCATTGTTCCTAAGTGGATAACAGATCAGGAGAGGGCTCATTTATCCTATGCTCTGGTTGGAGAAGTTACAAGCCCAAATGATGCCACCAAAAACTTATACGACGACATTTGATCGTCTCCTTTCAGCAGCACTCAAGTGGAGATATTTAGAATCTCAGCAACAGGTTACCTTTTCAAATTTGAGTCAAGGGAAGGTGTCGTTGCTTTTTCCAGGGATAAGATCCTCTATAACAAGATTTCACTGAAAAACACAAGGACCTGGGGCCCAGCGATGATGGTGCCGGGAAGGGGATCTTGGATACGTATAGAAGGTATTCCCATCCATGCCTAGAGTGATCACACCATAGGCCAAATTGCTGAAAAGATGGGGTTGGTTTTAGAGCTAGAAAAATGTTCACTGGAAGGCCCAAACCGGCGGTACGCAAGGGCTAGGATTATCCCACATCCAAAAGATCCTCCATTCATGCAAACAAAACTATTGGTAGAAGGTGTAGAAGGTAAACCTCATCACATCTCAGTTACAGTTGAAATGTGTAATCACTCAGTGGCAGACACACTTAATATAACTGCCTCAGCTAAGGAAACAACAAAACAATGGGTAGTCAGGGCCTTCTCCAATCAGCAACAAGGTAATCTGCATGAAGGTGAGAATCAAGGTATTAATGATAACAGGGGGGGACAATAGCCAACAAAGCCGTCCACAATCTATGTGTCTCTTAGTTCCACAGACTCAATAGCTCGCAGTAGACACCACCATCACATCGACTATCAGCTTCCCAGAACATCCTCCCCTCCCCATCCTCTGTTTTGCCCCTTTTCCAGATCATCAAACCTTAGATATCCAACCATACGTGCATCCACAACTCCAGGAAACAGGCCATGCTCCAAATCTGCAAGCACAACAAGCTCGTCAATTAATAGGGCAACCTCTCCCGCAATAAGCCCTCTCAGCACGCCAGACAACAGCTCACCTTCGTCGGCAGCATCCAGTCCAGTTACCTTGCAATCTTCCAATGCAACAACTCCATTCAAAAGGTCACCCCCCTATCCTTGGCTTTTAGCCCTGTCCAATGTAATCATCCAGAGACTGGATTAGCCATCCCTCAGGAACCAGTACCAAATATCGTCGAGCCAATCCAGCCAACCATGCCTGCCCTATGGTCTCACCCAACTCTTGAAATAATGGTGGCTTGGGAAAAATAGCTATCAGGGGTCAAAGATCTTTTCAAGGAAAATTTAGTTAGCTGGCTAAGAAACATTTTCCTAGTGAGGAGGGAAAATCAGACAGAACTCAATGAGGGCGTCCAAATCCTCCCCTCACGCCTAGGCCAGGTAACAACTACAGAGGACTCTATAGAAGATCAGCTCAGGAACTCCATCTCGGGGGAAGATACACATGGTAAAGGATCTAAAACAGATGCTTCCCAGCAAAATCAGATGCTATACAACCAGTCAAAGAAGAAGTTCTCGGAAGCGCTAACACTTTGGGTGGATATCTAAGGTGACTCCAACTCTAAAAATGCTTCCCAAGCAGGGTCCAACAGCGGTTCTGAGGAGGAAGTTCTGAGTAAGGCAACTGATAGAACCAAAAGGAAAAACAACCCGACATTAAGTCTGATCAAAAGGAATAGTTTGAGACTGAAGAGCAAGCAAAAGAGGGCTAAGAGCAAAGGAAGGGTTAATGATGTCTAGCATCCTTTCCTGGAATGTAAGAGGTGTAAGTAACACCCCAACTTCCCGTTGATCTGAATAAGCTAATCAGGAAATACAAAGTAGAAATTCTTTTGTTACAGGAACCAATGATCAGGGAATCTAAGCAAGCGATAGTGGCTGTTAAACTAGGATTCTCTAAACATATTATGGAGGAATTAGCGAGGAACAAAATCTGGATTTTGGCTAAAGATAATATCCAATTTCAAACTGTGCTGGCAACCAGTCAATGCGTATCTCTTAAGCTCTCCTTGAACAACTTACCTCAGCCAATCATCATATCCATAGTTTACGCTAGCTGCTCTAGAGATCAGAGAAAGGGTCTATGGGCAGAGCTCAGAGACATCCATGCATCAATTCAGGGCCCCTGGCTCATTTGCAGGGATTTCAACACTACTTTATCCCCGGACGACAAATTAGGAGGACTTTCTCAGATGAATGGAGCTATGTTCTACTTCCTCGATATGGTCAATGATACAGGCCTGATAGATGCAGGACATTCAGGCTCCCAATTCACCTGGTGCAACAACAGATCAGGTAATAGAATATTTTTCAATGCCAACTGGCTGTGATCATTCCTAGCGTCAAGGGTTGACCATCTCACAATATTGCACTCTAATCATTCCCCATTGCTTCTCACCTATCAAGAAGACCCATCTAAGTTTCCCCGACCATTCAAATTCCAGCGTATGTGGATAGTCCATGAAGATTTTTACCAGGTAGTTTCAGATTGTTGGAGAACTAAAGTTTCAGCGACTCCAAAGTACAGATTCTACATCAAGCTCAAGATTCTTAAGACAATGCTGAAAACATGGAACAAAGAGATCTTTGGAGATATTAATAAAAAAGTCCAGGAGGTTGAGAATGAAGTGGTTAGGGCTAGGAATGATCTCCTTTCTTTGCAGTCAAAACTAAATTAGATTAAGCTAAATATGGCCCAGGAAAATTTGAAAAAAGCCCACTTGCAAGAGGAAATATTTTGGAAAAAAAAATCAAGAATCCAATGGTTGAAGGAGGGAGATAGGAACACCAAATTTCATAACTCTATTATAATCAAGCATAGAAAATTGGCTATCTCCAAATTGAAGACTTTCTCGGGAGATATCATCAAGGAAATGGAAGAGATAGGTGAGGAAGTAGAAAATTATTTCAAGTAGCTTTTCTCCTCTGAAGGAAACTCTTCCAATCAACAAATTTTCAGCTCCGTTCCAAGGTTGGTCAGCGACTAGATGAACACAGTCCTTATGAGACCTCTAATGTTGGAGGAGGTCAAGTAAGCGGTGTTGACAATTCCGATTGACATCGCCCCGGGGCCTGATGATTTTGATGGAGCCTTCTAATCATCATGTTGGGATGTGATAGGCACAGACCTGTTTGAAGCAACCAAAGATTTCTTCAATGGTGGCCTAGTCCATAGAGCCTTTCAATGTACGCAGATCTGCCTTATACCTAAGAAGAAGAACCCAGAATATATCACAGATTTTAGGTCAATCAGCTTATGCAACTGCATCATGAAAATCTTTTCCAAACTCATGGCATCAAGGCTGTCTCACATCCTTCCAATTCTTATCTCACAGGAGCAAGGGACTTTTGTCAAAGGCCGGCTAATATCGGAAAACATTTCCATAGCAAGAGAGATGGTCAATGAGATAGATCGCAAAGTGTTTGGGGGCAACCTCATCATCAAATTAGATATGAAAAATGCCTACGACCATCTTGAATGGGGATTCATATTGCATGTCCTGCAGAGTTTTGGCTTCAATCAACGATGGATTTCTTAAGTAGAACGCTATTGGAAAGAGGTTTGGTTTTCCATCCTCATTAATGGCAGGAGCTTTGGTTTTTTCCAACCTAGTAGAGGTTTAAGGCAGGGAGACCCCCAATCTCCTTCGATATTCATCTTAGCAGCAAAAGTTCTTAGTAAGGGCATCTTCAAGCTCTTCTCTACCAGAGCATGTCAATCATACAGCCCATAACTGTCCAACTAATACCCATCTGTTTTTTTTGCTGATGACGCAATCCTTTTTCTCAATGGCAGGCAGTCTAATGTGCACAAAATCCTCGGTTTCATTGGAGACTACGAATCCGCTTCAGGTCAAAGGGTCAATGCGTCCAAGACAGCTTTCATAGCCCCGAAATAAACATCCAGATGCAAAGCCCAAAGATTGGTGAATTTCATTGGGTTCATCCAGGCCTTTTTTCCCATTTCTTACTTGGGTTTTCCTTTATCCAAAGGAAAGATCAGAATCCCCCTGCTGCAGCCGATCGTCCAGAAGATCATCAGTAAAATTGAAGGCTAGAAAGCAAAATTTCTCAATCAAGCAACGAATTGACTCTCATCAAACATGTTTTATCAAGTATCCTAGTCCACCTTCTATCGGCTATCACCATTCCAAAGTCAGTTAGCAATTCCCTGAATAGAGCTTTTGCCAATTTTTCCTGGGGCAGTTTTGAAGAGGGACCCAAAAGGCATTGGATCAATTGGTCAAAGGTTTGCACTCCTACCTGAGAAGGATGTCTGGGAATTAGAAACATAGAAGATGTAATGCTAGCCTTCCGAGTCAAAATGTGTTGGAATCTTATAGTAAGTAAATCTTTATAGGCCTCTTTTATGGTAGCAAAGTACTTCTAGAAGCTCATCTTTAACAAATGAGTAATAGGCGCAGCATCCTCACTAGTATGGAACAAACTTCTCAAAGCCTTACCCAACACTCTTCTCCACACCAAATAGCTCATTGGTGAAGGAAAAATCATCTTTTGGATTCATAACTGGTCGGGCTGTGGGCTACTCGTAGGTGCCATAACGACTCTTGTCCCTCGCTCTTTGCTATCTGCTTCAATCAGAGACTTCGGCCCCATTTCAGGTCGATGGAATTTCTCGGATATCTAAGGATTCATCACCCCTTTGGCAATGCAACCTATCTCAGCTTCTTCAGTGGCCTTGTCCAACCGTGCAGACCAGTTAATTTGGGACTTATCCTCGTCAGGTAGATTCTCCCTCAAATCAGCATGGAACGCTATCAGGGATCATCAGCCAAAAATTTCATGGATTAAATGGCTCTGGCATAAACTCCTCCCATTGAAAATTTCTATCTTTGCTTGGAAAACAGTCCACCACGCAATCCCTATTGATTTAGCAGTGCAAAGGTTCGACGTCCATATTGTTTCGAAATGTGAATGTTGTCTACAAGCTCATACAATCCTCCCGCAACCACCCTCTTCCTCTGCAAGTTTGCCTCATCCAAGTAGCCAAATTCCTTCTCCTCTGCTCCCAGCTCTCAGTCCTTCCCACCTCCATTTGAGCAGCGTCAGTCAGCAGCAACGTCCACCAGGGGCAACGCAGCATCCACCATCAGTAATGTTCCATCAGAATAACGTCAGCCAGCAGCAGTCCATCACGGGTAGAGCAACATACACCATCAGCAACGGTCTAATAGAGTAGCGTCCACCATCAGCAGCATAACACTCTTCAACCGACTGCCCATCAAGGTAATGCAGTGGAATCCATAGATCATCTTCTCAGTCAGGGAACTATTGCAAGAAAAGTTTAGTTGCATTTCCACCAAATTTTTGGCATTCCTCTCACTCCCAACCAGACCATTCTTCAACGCATTTGCCATTGGAATCAGTGGCCAGCTCTCAATCCTACTCCTCCATCCTAATCGGTCTCCTCCCAAGTTTGGTCATGTGGGAGATATGGCTAAATAGAAATTTTGCTCGGTTCGAGGGCCACAAAATGTCTAAGAAATCCATCATCTCTAAGGTGTCCACTTGGTTGAGAGAGATTGGATCTTCTATTCAGGTGGTACCCAGATTGTCAGATGGTCCAAGCCTCCGATTGGCTGGCTGAAATTGAACACCGATGGCTCGGTGGAGGAAGCATAGGTCATGCTTGATGGCTTGTCCATCTGTTCCAATTTGGGCCTGACAAAAGTGGTTGTCGAATCAGACTCCAATATTGTTATTAATGCCGCAAGGGATCCTCGAGCTGCTTGTCCTTGGAGTATTTGGTATAGGATGGGGGAAATTCAAGCAAAGACAAGTAATGTTAACATCATCTACGACCACATTTTCTGAGAAGGCAACGCAGTTGCAGATGAGCTAGCTTGGATGGCCAACGAAGGTTACCCAGATAAAATATTCTGAACTATTTTTGACCTTCCTAAAAGTGTCACCTAGAAGTGTTGGAGGAGTGCTAGTTTTGGACAACTCAGGCCTAGGTTCTATAAGGAGGCTATAATCAGGAGATCTCGGTTTCTAATCATCTGCATAGAGGACCTTTTGGAACCTACTTTTTTTCTGTTTTCTTTGGTCTTTGAGGGGTGATAGAATAGGAGAGGTCCGAAGTCTTTTTGTTGGGACCCTCCCAAAATCCTATAAATTTCTCTAATCAATGACATTGATGTGGCATGAGTCCACTTAAAATAAATAAATAAAATAGGGATCCCATAATCCCATAGCCATAAGGATTCTTATCTCATTTGACCTCCTTAGAGCAATCAAAGAAATCTTTGCTTTGTCTCTTGTTCAAATCTAGCTGCCACATGTCACCATCTGAGTCATTGGATCTGACGTAATCAAATCTTCCGTAAATACATGTCATGATCACTGTAACATTTCTCCTTAGTGTAGCTAGCCTAACCATAATGATCACAAGTGAGTTGAGGGCGACCCCAGCTGCAGTTGAAAAGTTCCTTCTAGCTAGGATCACGAGGAGCACTAGATTAGGTTAATTATTAGTGGTGAGTAAAGCATTGATAGCACTTGAAGGCATGTGGGCAATGAAAACTTCTTGTTGCTTTCCCTCTTGAAGAAGTAATGAATGGAGTCTATTAATTGTAGGAAGAGGACTTATAAGAATGAACTTTCTGTGAATGGTGGAGTAACTTTCATCAAGCTCTATTAGGAAATGCATGAGATGTTCCTATTGATCACAGGAGGTAAGGTCCTTGGGGTGAAAGCAGGCCTGACCGATTTGGGGTTGTGCTACTGATGATGGAAGTTTCGTTGATGGTCGATGACACATGAAAGAGGGCCTAACAGAAGGATGGCCAACAATGAAATTACCATTAACAGAGATGGCGATCGAGGAAAAATAACAAGTCGACAATGGCTGATGTTGATGGATTTAGTGACAACAATGGCAGACGCTGGTCATTGATCTACAGTGGAGATTGCGGTCAGATCGACACGTCAACGGTAGGAGAAAGGGTTGAAGGGGGAATGACCAAATTCTGGCAACAAAATCAAAGCACCGAACAATGGTGCTCTGCTACCATGTATTTGGGAAATCTTCCTGTAATTTCCATTGAAAGAAAAGAATTTCTCTTATAGAAGAAATACATACGCATATCTAGCAAAATCCTAGTATTAGTTATTTACGAGTACTAAAATCTAATCAAAATCTTTTACATATTTACAATCTAATATGGCATCCTAATTATTAGACCAACCGGATCTTCCAGAAGAAAAAGAGATTACAAAATAATAATAATAATAATAATAATAATAATAATAACAATAAATAAATAAATCCTCTTCAAAATTTCATTGATATGGAAAATTTCTTACAAGCTGGGCGGCTCAGGTAGAAAATAAAGCTCGAGCCCCCCTGTTTTTACAAATCATTCAAATTTGGGCTAGCCCAGACCACAATTTCATCGCGAAGATGGATCAAAAAAGGCACGGTCGACGACAGAAATGATTTGGACCATCAGACGTTAGATCGGGCGTATCTCACAATTCGAAATGAGTTATCTGACGTAAAATATATGATTTTGGGGTAGAACGAGCTATTGCACAGTTCGGATTTGCGAAATACCCCCCGATCAACGGTCATTTTCCTGTTTTATTTTTGTTTTACTATAAATAGTAAGTTTTAGTTTGATTATAACTCTTCATCCGTTGGGCTTTAGGAGTTGTGTCCAACATGAAAAGTGCTTAGAATAATTAGGAGAACGGTTTGGTGAAGCCAAATAGGACACTTACTATTTTTGGCCAAAAACCTTGCGCACTAGTAAACATCACGACCGTCTATAAATAGTAAGTTTATTATTTATAGTAAGTCGCGGATTCTAGGAGTTTTAGTTGTAGTCTGATTTTGATTTCTTTCTTGTTGCTTGGTACCCTTATTTAAAGGGTTGTGAACTCATTTTTATTCATTAATTAATTTCTAATATTATTAAATTTTATTTATATTTTCCTGCTTTCTTTCCTCGTGGATTCGAGAAGTCTCTGTAAGGAGTCCAGAGAAGCTTCGTGGATTCGGAGTAGTTATCCTTGAGGAAGACGGTGATTGACCTCATTGCGTTCATCCCTGCGTCAAAGGGGAGGGCCCGCCTATCATATCAAAGGACAAACAAAAATAAAACTAAGTAACAAGACCAGCACCCCGCGAGAGAGATATGGGAGGTCGGAGATAGCCTGGACGAAAAAGAGATTGTGTGGCCCACCTAATGAATGGCCCGAATCTCAAATACATATTCCACTTCATAAAATATGCCTTCAGCTAGATTAGGCAAAGTAGAGACATGCAAGCAGCACTCATGTAAGCTAACTAAACCACACCATGTGAAATCCACTCCCTTCATTATTCGTGCCGGCTCATGTTAGAATGTGAGTCCAAAAGTCAGGTAGATACAGAACTCATGTAGGTTAACTAAACCACACTATAGAAAACAAATGGATGTTTAGTTAGCTTACTTGAGCTCACCATTGAAACCATCCTGGTATGCACCAGGTGTTTCTATGCCATCCAACCCATTAATAGGTGAGTCCCACGAGTATAAAGGGAAAACAAATATCAACATGATCCAAATCTTTGTTGACCCTAATAAGGGTTTTATAATAAACATCCCCATCTCATCTATTTTGGTGTGGTTTACTTGAGTTTTGGATTAACATTACTTTTGGGCTCATAATCTAAAATGAACCGGTACAATAGATGTAGGGAATGGATATCACATTCGTATCATGGTACATATCACGGTGGGCCCCATAGAGCATGTTGTAGGGGCCCCTTACAACCTCTACCATCCATGAGAGAGAGATCCTAAGGCCAACATCTTCAGTAATAGTAGCAGGGCTGCCACTATTACCATTATGACATGGGCTTGAACAGCTGTTTTTTATGGTCTTTATTTTTATTTTTATTTTTGAAAAACCATATATTAGTCCATAATGAATTCTCGCTAGTTGTTGTTATTATTATTATTATTTAGGTAATGGCTATTACAACCTAGTCACTCATAATGGTGTAATGATTCTTGCATACATACCGTGTCTAAGATGATGATTTACTCTAATTGTTAGGGACATAAACATGGAGTATTCGAAGTATTTCACAGGGTTAGGGACCAAACTATTTGAGCTACTATCAGAGGCACTTGGGCTCAATCCTAACTATCTCAAAGACATAGGTTGTGTCAGAGGGCATGCTATTGTATCTCACTATTACCCTCCATGCCCAGAGCCAGACCTCACCCTCGGCACCACCCATCATTCGGACAATGACTTCCTCACTATCCTACTCCAAGACCATATTGGTGGCCTCCAAGTTCTTCATCAAAATCAATGGGTTGATGTTAGCCCAATGCATGGAGCTCTTATTGTTAACGTTGGTGATTTTCTACAGGTATGTTTTCATGATCCATGCACGTCTTTGCTTTCACATGTACATGTACATGTACATTGAGTTCATTTTGTCCAACCAGCTTGTTTTGATTGTGCCGAGACTCAGGATCCCCAGCATGTCGGCCCTTTTAGGCGATTCAGTCCCAAGTTTCAAAATTACCTATCTTCTCTTTGCTACAGTAAATAAACTATGACCCATAATGGCTTCCGATGATCTATATTCCATTGGGGCTATTCAAAATTTCCCTTTCAAAGTTCTACATTCTTCTTATACATAACTAGGGCTATGGCACGTGGAATGCACGTGGAAACCACAGGGACATGGGAAAAAAAATAATAATAATTAAAAGAAGAAGAAGAGCGAAGGAGGTAATTGGAGTAGCTATATTCATGTAGTGGTTTCAACAGTAAGAAGAAAAATGCCGTCCACTTTGTAGATGGGCTGCGTCCCTTTTCCTATTAAAATCCACATCCACAAGAACAATTATGGGGCAAAAATGTCCCAAACGGTGCTAGCATTATATACATAATAGATAATGGTTAGGTTCATCGAATCAGTAGGAGTTTCTTAGAATGGCCTACTGTGGCATTACATCCAGAGGATAGACAGCTCCCCTCACTCCACAATGCACGTGGGACCATTGGGTAAATACAAGCTCGTGATGTTGAGCCATAACACGTGAAGTAATCTCACCTAAAATGGTACTCTGCTTAGTGGGATTTGACTGGATGGCAGGGCACACATTTTTAGATGGGACAGGGCTTACCAGACAACTTCCACACATTTTTCCTGTACTCATCTCTCACGTTGGTCTACCAACCAATCAAATCCCGGATAGTACTACCTAATATATGTACTTGTAGTTGACTGGGCTATAGTCATATATACCTTCCTTGGGATCATTTAAAAATTGGTCTCTTGTTGTTGACCTTAATGGTGTATAAGAGAAAATTCACATGGAGAAGTTACTGTTAACCATATGAGTTTCTCTTCATATTTGAACAACTCACTTTGTTACTTTTGACCTTTCATTTGATTGACACAAAATTAATGGTTTAGGATTGCTTTATCAGTATATTCTTACAGACATTCTCCCTCTATAATGAGACAACCAACTTAGATGGTCAAGATCAAAGTACTCTCACGCCGTATGTCAAGAGGATCAGCTGCCACCATTTTCAAAATGGACCATTGGTGTTGAGGAGTGATCATCTGTGATGGACGCGAGTTGCCTGCACCCCCTGCTCATGTAGGGCCGGCTGAGATGTCCCTTGTAAATCCACCTTATCCATCAGTTTCTCCAGCTCATGCTACGACCTGATAAAAATTAGGCTGCTACTCCTGCCACCAACCAATGGCTAGTGGTGGGTGCTCTGTGGGCCCCACCATGATGTATGTGTTTCATCCATGCCGTTCATCCATTTTTACAGATCATTTAAGGTCTTGATCCCAAAAATAATAGGGATATAAATCTAAGGTGGACCACACCACATGAAAACAATAGTAATTACATATCGACCATTAAAATCCTCTAAAGGCTCACTGTACTGTTTATTTGACATCCAATATATTGATTAGGTCATACAAACGTAGATGAAGGAAAAAAAACAATGATCAGCTTGATCCAAAACCTTTATGAGCCCAAAACGTTTTTAATGGTTGACGTTTATTCAACACCGTTTCCTGATGTGTTCCAGTTAAGATTGGGATATAACTCTTTTTTTTTTTGTCTCATACCCTAAAATTACCTAGAAAAATAGATGGACGGCGTGGATGAAAAACATACATCATAGTGGGGCCCACATAGCACCGACCACCAGACATTGGTTGGTGGCAGGGGGAGTAGCCAATCCGCGTCCATATATCAATGGGAGCGATCCATCTACTGGGCCCTCTTGTAAACATTGTATTTTTGAAAAATCCAACTTGTCACACTATCCTCTTGGCCACCTTTTATTCAAATCACTCCACTGAATATTTTGGCCGTTAACAATTTCTTATTTTCTACCGTCTCTTTGCCTGCCGTCCAACCAATGTATAGGAGTGTCTTTTTTCTTTTCTTTTTTAAACCACATAAGTCATCCGTGCTATGCCGCAGTAGATGGATGGACTCGATCAATATATCACGTACTATATTTTATCAGAAGAGATGGATGTACCATCCTTACGGCTTCCCCATATTTCATTGGTTATTTTCTTGTGTCGATGCAGCTTATTTCCAACGACAAGCTGAAAAGCGTCGAGCACAGGGTGCTGGCTAACCGTGTGGGCCCAAGGATATCCGTGGCATGTTTCTTCACCACACATCTCCATCCATCCACCAAAGTATATGGCCCAATCAAGGAGTTGGTGTCAGAAGAGAATCCGCCGAAATACAGGGAAACTACGGTTCTAGACTACAATACTTACTTTCTAGCAAAAGGACTTGACGGGAAGTCCGCTCTCGACCATTTCAAGCTGTGAAAGATGCCTCCGTCCATGGTTTACAGTCCTATGATAGTTTTGCATCCTATTGAAAATGTTGGTGACTCATTCTCAAGTGCAACACTGATGCACACCAATCAAGACAAATTCAAAATGTAGGTCCCACTATAGGTGGAGAATATCTATAAATTCGGGTGATCAACCAATTCTAACCATCCAATTAATGGCAACCCGTTGGACTCGAATCAATGGTTAATAGTAAAATAATGAGTCCAACAGGCGGTCTAAATTCAAAGGGTAAACTCAGATTGTCATTATTATCTTCTCCGAATAAGTATTTGGTTATGCTTCATCTGCAGTTGGTCGGCTATTTGGATGGTCTGGATTGCCATATGACAATGCCATATTTAGGATTGAAAAATCACCACCATTAATTTCTGAATGGTGAAAAATATTATAGACTCTTTCTGAACGGTGCAAACTATCATAGACTCTAATCTGCATATTTGCTGGTTCTACATTTGCTAGTATGGTGTAACCTATGCGTGAACAGCCATCTCATCTACACGCCACCTCATGTCCTTGGATAGCACACGTGCATGAGATCCAAGCCATCCATCAAGTCAGTGCCACCATTTTGATTCTCTAGCACAAAAATCAGGCAGGTCAGCATCTGGTATGCCATAAATTTAAAAAGAAAGAAAGATGGACCAAAACGCTTTAAACAAGTTTATCTAAGCTGTCCACCGATTTCAAACATTGTGGGCCATGTGATGAATGAACCAGCCTGATCTCTAGGCCATGTCGACTGATGGAGTGCTCGGATCTGATGCCTATGCGGGACACTGCACATTTGGTGGTGTACACATGAACTACATGAGATCACGAGCTTCGGTAGACTTGCAGTTTGCTGATATTATTACAGATTTATGCGGAAAATATAAAGCCGATGTCACCTGCCCTGCTGATAGGGTTTAGGGTGCCCCTCTTTCTCTTTTTTGGAGTGTGGTCCGTAGCTTTCCCTCCATTAAGAAAAAACCTGCCATAGCTGGTGGATAGTGGGGATGTCTCCTTTCTAGTCCGCTCTTGGCTGGCCCTCTATTGGTGAAATGTAGTGGGGTCATTCCGGTGAAACTTTGTTCCTTAAAGTTAAGAAGGTGGCCATCTGTTTTTCTTTTTTTTCTTTTTTAAGAATTAAGGTACACTGGATCCTGGTGGATACTGACAGCTCGGTCGATATCCTCTACGTCCCGGCCTTTGACGAAATGGGGATTGAAAGATCTCGGTTGTGCTCAGTCTGAACTCCCTTGCTTGAATTCGCAGGAGAGAAAGTAATCTCATAAGGGAGCATAGTACTACCCATGACTATGAGAGAAGGTCACGACCAGACGACAGTGATGGTCGACTTTCTTGTAATCGACTGTCCCTCAGTCTACGACATCATCCTGGGATGACCATCCCTCAATATCATGAGAACAGTGGTATCTACATATCACCTAGCGATGGAATTTCCAACCGAGCATGGGGTTAGTCAAGTTAGAGGAAATCAGTACGAAGCCCAACAATGCCACTCGACAACACTAAGGGTTCAAGATCGACAACATGCAATGACTATCACCTCCCTCGACCCTCACGAAGAATCCCCTGAGAGAGGATCTCCCGTGTATGACCTGGTGACCATCCTCCTTAACGAAGCGAACCCGTCCTGTATGGTTCAGGTCAGTTTGTTATTAACCCCAAGCCAGCAAGAAGAGGCCGTCAGTTTACTAAAACGACACACCGATGTCTTCGCATGGTCCCACCAAGATATGCTCGGCATCAAGCTAGGAGTCTAGGTTCACATGCTGGATGTTAATCTCGACCACCGACCAGTGAGGCAGAAGCCACTACAAGAAAACCCACTTTTATTGACGAAAATTTTCGTCGCTAAAAGTAATTTTTTCGTAGGCAAAAAGTTTTACCAATGAAATTTTTCGTCGGTAAAAGACGAAAAAAAAATTTCGTCACCAAAGGTAAGACTTTTACCGACGAATTTTTTCATTGGTAAAATCTTTTACTGACGATTTTTTTCGTAAGTAATAATATTTACAAAACTTTTACGGATGAATTTTTTCGTAAGTAAAAAATAGGTAAAAAACTTTTACGGATGAATTTTTTCGTAAGTAAAAAATAGGTAAAAAACTTTTACCGACGAATTTTTTCGTAGGTAAAAATATTTAGAAAACTTTTACTGATGAAATTTTTTGTAAGTAAAAATATTTACAAAACTTTTACCGATAAATTTTTTCGTCGGTAAAAAATAAGTAAAAAACTTTTACCAACGATTTGTTTTGTAGGTAAAAAATTTTCATGATACTTTTACCTATGAAAATTTTTCGTTAGTATAAATATTTACAAAATTAATAAAAACTTTTACCGACGATTTGTTTCGTAGGTAAAAATAATGTGGATGAGACTTTTACCTACGAAATATTTCATAGGCAAGTCTCTCTCTCTCTCTCTCTCTTTTTTAATATTCTAGCACAAAATTCCCGATATACACCTGTCACAATATATTTCATCATATTCTTCCTGGTATACACCTGTTATATAATATATTTCTTTATATTCACGTTCACATCCATCTAAACCCAAACTACGTAAATCCATCCAAACATAAACTACATTCATCCAAACATAAACTACATCCATCCAAACATAAACAATCTTATCCACATTACATTCATCCACGCATAAATATATATAAGTTTAACATCATAAATAAAATATAAAAAATTATTCATAGCCTATTTCTTGGTGGGGCTCACAAAATTCAGTGTGGTGAATGCATCGCCGCTTGTGCACACACACCTAGGTCCTTACTCATGCCTTCATGGTAGATTTAAAATAGTTTCAATACAAGGTCATGAGTTCAAGTACCCATTGTGGTCGTAAGCGACTTTGGTGTGTGAGTGTGTGTTAAAAGAAAAAAGAAAGAAAATTTTAATTTATCTTTTTGGATTGAGCCTAATGGTACTTGGTGATTTCTCATTAGGTAGAAATTAGTATTTGTTGTTTTTAGAAAGGTGAGGTTAAGTCACTTATAATTATATTAACATAATAAAATGTTGTACGTGAGCAAACACCACAAAATAAATAATCCTATGGAAAAATAAAAATAAATGAAAAAAGAGAGAACATATGAGAGGTGATCCTTATCTCCTTTGATGGATTCAAGCTGCATGTGCCCTACCCAACTTCCTATAAGGAGAAGTTATATGGGTCTTGGAATAATGTTAGTGAAAAATCCACCTTGTCTATTAATATTATCATATTGTGGTAGGACATGACTCTAAAAATGAGATAAATCCAAATCTCAAATAATCTATGCTATAAGAGATAGTGGAGATGGAAGTAGATGCATTGTGATGCTTGAGTTCGAGTATGCTTGCCAACAAAGCAAGATTTTCTTGTTTGTTGCCATGTGATTGGGCTACATTATTACATCAATCGGGTTCAAGTTCGGGATCGGGTTTAGATTTGGTTTTTCAAGTTTAGGTTTAAGTTTAAGTTAGGGAGTTGAGATTAGGATTAGGTGTAGGTTTAGGTTTAGGGATTTGAGAATACATTTAGGTTTTAGGTTTAGGTTTAGGTTTTAGGTTTTAGGTTTAGGTTAAGGTTAGGTTATAGGTTATAAGTTTAGGTTATAGGTTATAGGTTTTGGTTTAGGTTAAGGTTATAGGTTTAGGTTTAGGTTATAGGTTATAGGTTATAGGTTATATAGCTTTAGGGAATTGAGAATAGGTTAAGGTTTAGGTTTAGGAAATTGGATTCAGGTTCGGGATCGGGTTTAGGTTTGGGTTTTCAAGTTTAGGTTTAAGTTTAGGTTAGGGAGTTGAGATTAGGATTAGTTGTAGGTTTAGGTTTAGGGATTTGAGAATACGTTTAGGTTTTAGGTTTAAGTTTAGGTTTTAGGTTTAGGTTTAGGTTAGGTTATAGGTTAAGGTTTAGGGAATTGAGTTTAGATTATAGGTTTAGGTCATAGGTTATACGTTATAGGTTAAGGTTTAGGTTTAGGTTAAAGGTTTAGGTTTAGGTTATAGGTTTTGGGATTTGAGAATAGGTTTAGGTTATAATTATAGGTTTAGGTTAATGTTGTAGGTTATAAGTTTATGTTAATGTTGTAAGTTATAGGTTTAGGTTTACATTTAGGGATTTGAGAATACATTTACATTTTAGGTTTAGGTTTAGGTTAAGGTTATAGGTTTAGGTTTAGGTTTAGGTTTATGTTATAAGTTTTAGGTTATAGGTTTAGGTTTAGGTTAGGTTATAGGTTAAGGTTTAGGGATTTGAATTTAGGTTATAGGTTATAGGTTATAGTTTATAGGTTATATAGGTTAAGGTTTATGTTATAGGTTAAGGTTTAGGTTTAGTTTATAGGTTTAAGTTTAGGTTTAGGTTATAGGTTTTAGGATTTGAGAATAGGTTTAGGTTATAAGTATATGTTTAGGTTAATGTTGTAGGTTATAGGCTTAGGTTATAGGTTTAGGCTTAGGTTTAGGTTTAGGGATTTGAGAATACATATAGGTTTTAGGTTTAGGTTTAGGTATTACATTTAGGTTAAGGTTACAGGTTTAGGTTATAGGTTTAGGTTTAGGTTATAAGTGTAGGTTATAGGTTTAGGTTTATGTTAGGTTATAGGTTAAGGTTTAGGGAATTGAGAATAGGTTAAGGTTTAGGTTTAGGAAATTGGGTTCGGGTTCGGGTTTAGGTTTAGATTTTCAAGTTAGGCTTAGGTTAAGGAGTTGAGATTAGGATTAGGTGTAGGTTTAGGTTTAGGGATTTGAGAATACATTTAGGTTTTAGGTTTAGGTTATAGGTTATAGCTTTAGGGAATTGAGAATAGGTTAAGGTTTAGGTTTAGGAAATCAGGTTTGCGTTCGGGATCGGGTTTAGGTTGGGATTTTCAAGTTTAGGTTTAGGTTTAGTTTAGGGACTTGAGATTAGGATTAGGTGTAGGTTTAGGTTTAGGGATTTGAGAATACATTTAGGGTCTGTTTGGCAGGGCAAATTGGATGGGATTGAAAGATAGATCCCGAGATTAGTTGGGCGTGCTAAATAGACACGGGATCCTTATCCCGGGATATAGTAATCACATGGATCTTAAGATAATCCACTGACATCACCATCATTACCTTTAAATCCCAATCAATCCACCCTAATCCCTTTAAAATTGCCTGGGACGAGTTTGGTTTAAGGGATTGAAAGGTTTAATCCTAGGATTGGTCGGGCATGCCAAACAGACCCCATATAGCAATCCCATAGATCCTGCATTGATCCACTGACGAAGTTATCATTACCTTGAAATCTGTGCAATCCACTCTAATACCATCCAATCACATCCAATCTGCCCGGCCAAACAGGCCCTTAGGTTTTAGGTTTAGGTTTAGGTTATAAGTGTAGGGTATGAAAAGGCTAAGCTATATGTCCTGGGGGAGGAATAGGATTATACCAAATTTAAATAATAATAGTAGAATAAAAACAATTAAAGGAAAGATAACACTTTTAAACAAACCACAATACTGAAAAGTAAAGCAGCCTCAAATGTATGAGTATTGAGAAGTTGATACAAATGTTGTTCTAAGGACAACCTTACACCAAAACCAAGGTTTATGGTAGGATAACCTGATTTCTAAAAAGGTCTTTGTATCAAGAACTCAAACTTGATATAGAGGAATAAATAAAATAATAATAACAAAGAAATGAAATCTAAGTTACTACAACATCCCCCACAATGCTTAAAATGTAAATATTACAACATTCACATCCACAAGTACATCCCACAAACTTGAATGATAAAAGATATAAAAAATAAACCACACATCCAAACACAAAGAATTATAGTGGTTCTCCTGTGTGTACACTAACTGTTAAACAACAACCACACAGCTACTCCACTCCTAATATCCTCACACAATGGATATTAACGTTCACTATTAAAATAGATTTTTCTCAGGTTCACCTAAAACCCTCACAATTGTGTCTTTCAAATGGGCTTTACACAATTCAAAAAACCCCTCACTTTGAGTTTTCTGACTCTCCTCAGATAACCAAAATAATGAGATTTTTCTGTCTCAATCTCAAAAGAAACCAAAGCAAAGGATTTATACAAATGTAAAATACTTGGATTTCTCCTTTTATTGTAACCTGGAAGAACTAAGTCAGAGTAGAAGTTCAATGTTGAAGATCAATGTCCAATACTCACATATGAAATGGTTCTAGGTTCTAAATTGATTTTAGAGTTAAAGTACCTTGAGCTAGCTTGATTTGATTTTAATTCCAAGAAATGGGAATACCTCTATTCCTTTTTCAAATATAATTGAAATAAGAAAATTCAAAATCAAATACAAAGAAAGCTACAAAAAGAGAATATAAATGAGCACAATATAACTTAAATAAATTACTAACTTATCTCTTAAAGTGATGCCTTGATTTTACTTAAATTGAATTACCAAACTCTGAAATTCGTCGTCTATTTATAGGTGAGCAGATCACACCTTCGACTGGTCCTGTGGACACTACAACTAGTCGTAGGTCGAACTGATTTTTGAAATTTTGAGCGCGATTGGATAAAATCGTTCCACAACTGGTCGTACGCACTGCACGACCGGTCGTGTGACCTCCATGACTGGTCGTGACCTGTCCATAACTGGTCGTGAGGAACCAAAAATAGTTGCTGGAGTTCGAGTCGTAGCTGCAGGACTGGTCGTGAACGAATCGTGCATTGTTCACACGATCGGTCGAGCTTTCTAGGATTGGTCTTGGCTCAATAAAAAATTCTGAAAATTTACAACAAACTTAGGACTGGTCTTGGAATTTCTTGAATTGGTTGAGCCAGTACTAGGACTAGTCGAATAGAGTCTAAGACTAGTCGAAGAATAGACCAAACACTTATAAAAAGAGTAATTGAATTATGTATTCAAAATGACCTACCCTAAGGTGAATCTAAGGTCATCCAAACTTGTTAGTGAAGTATGAACATTGAACCTCTTTTCCTTTTAGTTGATAGTCTTTCTTTGAAGTCCAAGAAGCTTGCAATCTTGACACATGATGAGGCTTGTACTCTTGTAGTTGAGATCTTTTGAATCTTGAAGTTGTAGTACATATGTTGATCTTCACCTTGAGTCTTAAACCATTCACATGTCTTTCAATGTCGCTTAACAACATTATCAGTTGAAGCTTTAAGAAGTAAACAATGTACTTGATCTTGCATTTGAAGTAGATCTTTGTTCGTGACTTGAAGCACTTGACTTGACTTGAACATGTGATATTGCCTTGAACATATATATATATATATATATATATATATATATATATATATATATATATATATATATATATATATATATATATATATATATTTAAAAGACAAAAATTGTGATTTTGGTACTACAAAATTTGACAATCAAAGGAGCAGAAACTATAGCACTTACAGGTTATAGGTTTAGGTTTAGGTTAGGTTATAGGTTATAGGTTTAGGTTATAGGTTTTACATTATAGGTTAAGGTTTAGGTTTAGGTTATAGGTTTTGGGATTTGAGAATAGGTTTAGGTTATAAGTATAGGTTTAGGTTAATGTTGTAGGTTATAAGTTTATGTTAATGTTGTAGGTTATAGGTTTAGGTTTACATTTAGGGATTTGAGAATACATTTACGTTTTAGGTTTTACATTTAGGTTAAGGTTACAGGTTTAGGTTTAGGTTGTAAGTGTAGGTTATAAGTTTAGATTTAGGTTAGGTTATAGGTTAAGGTTTAGGGATTTGAGTTTAGGTTATAGGTTATAGGTTTAGGTTATAGGTTATATAGGTTAAGGTTTAGGTTTAGGTTATAGGTTTTAGGATTTGGGAATAGGTTTAGGTTATAAGTATATGTTTAGGTTGATGTTGTAGGTTATAGGTTTAGGTTATAAGTTTATGTTAATGTTGTACGTTATAGGTTTAGGTTTAGGTTTAGGTTTAGGGATTTGAGAATACATATAGGGTTTAGGTTTAGGTTTAAGTTTTACGTTTAGGTTAAGGTTACAGGTTTAGGTTATAGGTTTAGGTTTAGGTTTAGGTTATAAGTGTAGGTTATAGGTTTAAGTTTAGGTTAGGTTATAAGTTAAGGTTTAGGGAATTGAGAATAGGTTAAGGTTTAGGTTTAAGAAATCGGGTTTGGGTTTAGGTTTGGGTTTTCAAGTCTAGGTTTAGGTTAAGGAGTTGAGATTAGGATTAGGTGTAGGTTTAGGTTTAGGGATTTGAGAATACATTTAGGTTTTAGGTTTAGGCTTAGGTTTTAGGTTTAGGTTTAGCTTATAGGTTATAGTTTTAGGGAATTGAGAATAGGTTAAGGTTTAAGTTTAGGAAATCGGGTTCGGGTTCAGGATTGGGTTTAGGTTTGGGTTTTCAAGTTTAGGTTTAGGTTAAGGAGTTAAAATTAAGATTAGGTGTAGGTTTAGGTTTAAGGATTTGAGAATACATTTAGGTTTTAGGTTTAGGTTAAGGTCATAGGTTTAGGTCAGGTTTAGGTTATAGGTTATAGGTTATAGCTTTAGGGAATTGAGAATAGGTTAAGGTTTAAGTTTAGGAAATCGGGTTTGAGTTCGGGATCGGGTTTAGGTTTGGGTTTTCAAGTTTAGGTTTAAGTTAAGGAGTTGAGATTAGGATTAGGTGTAGGTTTAGGTTTAGGTTAAGGTTAGGTTATAGGTTATAGGTTATAAGTTTAGGTTTTAGGTTATAGGTTATAGGTTATAGGTTTTGGTTTAGGTTAAGGTTATATGTTTAGGTTTAGGTTAATGTTTAGGTTTAGGTTATAGGTTTAGGTTTAGGCTATAGGTTTAGGTTTAGGTTTAGGTTTTAGGGTAGGTCCAAAGCTCAAGTAGACCTCGAAATGAATTGGGGCCACAAAAGTTTTCGATCAAGTTGATATTTGTGTTATTCCTTCTTCAGGTCTAAGTCTGTGTGAACTTATCGATAGGTTGGATATCAAATGGATCTCAAATAACCGCCATGGTGGGTCCCAGGAAGGAATCAATGGTCGGGGGCACTGTCCCCACCATGATGTTTAGTTTTAGGTATTATTTTTAGGTGTAGGTTTAGGTTTAAGGTTATACTAGGGTTTGCTCCAACAATTTCGAGCTAATACATAAACACGGCCTGTCCAAATGGTCAAGCCACTCCAATACTGTTCATAGAAAATAGACGGCTTCATCATGGTCATAACAGCGGTTCCCACTTTCCACGGACCCCTACTCAACATCCAGATAGCTTCGACGCACATCCGGGTCTGCTCCTTCAATTTTGAGCAAATATATGAACACGGCATGTGCAAATGGCCAGGCCACTCCAATGTTGTCCATAGGAAATGGACAGCTTCATCATGATCATAACAGTAGTTCCCACCTTCCAGGGACCCTCGCTCAATATCCGAATAGCTCTGACGCATATCCGGGTATGCTCCATCAATTTTGAGCTGATACATTTAAAAACAAGCTAGGCATCTACAAGATCACTTAGAAGAACACTTCTAGGTTAAAGTAGAACACATCAATATAAACCCCTAGCACTACCTTAACTTCCCCTCATTAGGAGCAGAACAAAACCTTAAATTTGAAAGAACAATATGAGACATAGTTAAGAGGAACTTACCTGCCTACCTAGATGAAGTACTGAAAATCGAAAGGTCTCCAATTGCCTCTAATCTATGACATGTAACAAGGACCATTTTTCTTTCTTTCGAGGTTCACCTTGCTCTTCCCAAGAGGTTCACCATGCACGCACAATGCTCCATCCAAACTAGCACATGAGCTGTGACAAACAATATGGTTGAGATAATTCAAAACATGCCATGACTTTTCTCTTTTTTATTTTTTTTAAATGGGTAAGCTTAACGAAAAGCATTATAAGTTTTGAAATTTAATTGTCGTAACCATGTTGGAAATATTTACAAATTATGAAAAGGAAATAGTGATGTTTATTTTTCTATTAAATAGACCTTTTCTAACTATAACAACAAATGAAGATAAATAATAAGGAAATGAAAAGTGTTGGATAATCTACTTAAGCTAAGGTATGTCAATCATGCACTATATATGAAGTAAAAAATAGTTGTAGCATTTCTTCAAGTTTAAATGCTGCTTTGCAATACAATTACTTGGACTGAAAAAAAAAATGTTGTGGTAATACAATTACTTGATTTAAAGGCATTTACTGGTAAAACCATAATTAAGTGCTTTGAATAAACACTATAGAGATCAATCCAAGTAAGCTGGAAGTTAAATAAAAGGAAGAGGTTGATTACATACATAGATTTTTTTTATGTGCACTTCCATTTTCCCACAATGGATCGAGCTGTTTAAAATGCCAACATTCCTTGCTCGGGTCATCTTTAGCTTCATTGTTCATCCAAAAAGACACCCGATAGTTTTGTTCTTTCCATGCAAGTCAGAAACTCTTGGCATGGATACAACATCTAGTAAGAAGGCTCTAGTTTTATGGTTTCTGTGGTTGTTTCCTAGCTATAGAAATTCACTTTAGTGGTAAGAAAGTAGGCCCCGCCATTATGAGCATGTATATTTATTCCCATGTGAAATTCACGTTTACATACCCGTTGCATCCTCCAATGGAAAATGTACTGTAGCTATAAGGGAGTGTGTTAGCGAGAATAAGTAACCATTGTTATTATGACCATTGCACATGTGCCATATGCCAAAATGTGTAAGATGTGAGCTAGTCATTAAGTGGTCTTTGTCATGTCATTGCCTAAAAATGGTTGTTCTTCGTACATGTGACCCACCCTTCTACAACAAGAGAAGGGCAGTTGAAAAATAAATGACAAAGGTCCATCCCCAAAATACAAATGCAATAATGACCAAACTTGCCCATCCTCAACATACACAGGATGTAACCTGGACCACACACATACACATGCCATGCGGGCAAATGTGCCTATAAGTAGCCTTCCCATCTATCATAACAAAAGCATGCAAAATTTACATGGGGTGGAAGGCCTCAGATAAATCAAAGAACTTCATAGCTACCTGACCTTCCATAGAGCTAAGAGCAATACCTACAGGTTGCAATCCAAGTTAGAAAGTATCGATATTTATAATTCAAGCAAGGAATACCTAAAATGACTGAATGTAGAAACATGTAGCAGGTAAACAGTCCAACGATAGCTGAAGCATAAAAGTCCCTTGTAAATCAAAGCAATGAGTATCTGAAATGGAAAAATGAAAAAGCAAAAAAGGGTAGGTGGAAAAAAAATAAAAGCTAGAGCATGAATGTAAATTCCAAATTTTATGACATTGTCGGCAACCTCACAGGAGTTC
>CM073588.1:83073253-83119859 GCA_037074715.1 Magnolia kwangsiensis
ATCCCTGTCTCAGCAACCCAGAACGAGGTTTATCCTTCTACTCCTAATGTCCTTTGTCTACTTCCAGCGCCCTCAATCCATATTTAGGCCCAATGCTAGGCTCCTGTTCCCCAATATCTGCCCTCTGATCGGTCGACTCTGACTCAAGATCCTGGAAACCCTTCTCCTCAGAGACCTTTCAAGAAGGCTCTTTCGGAAGGGCACAGTCCCCTTAAGCTTGGAGACATATTCGAGAAAGACGAGGAAGACTCCCAAGTAGCCACATGGAATTCGTACTCTCCCCCTGCTGTCATCAGAAGTGAACCTAGTGAAGGAGGCAATCTAGCAATAGATCTCTCGACTTATTTCATCCCAGCTTCCTGCTCCCCATCAAACGGAGATGCCAGAATTAGTGTTTTGTCTCCTCAATCCCAGAATCCTCTCAGGTTCCCAGATAGCGTGCCCCCTTTCCAGCAGCATTCAGAAGGCAAGAACCTTATATCCTATAGTCCTCATGGCCCCAGTTTAGCTCAAGCTCCTGCTGAGCTCCAGTGCAGCTTGCCAGGCAAAGACACAGCCCTTCAAGATTATCAGCCGCAGGGAGACTGCTCAGGATCCAACCAACACCCAAACCTATCCACTATCAGCCAAACCTTTGGTTCTCCAGTGTAAGAAGAATTCAGTGGCCAAAGCTGATTTTAATAACGCAGATTGGTACAACAGGCTCAAAAGCTTGAAGCGGTGAGGAGAGAAACTAATCAAGTATTCTCATGGATGGTATGCACATCTGGAATGCCGTTGGGGTGGGCAACGCTCCCACCATCTGTATGTTAAAAAGTATTTCTAGACAATTCCACCCTGCCATCATTGCCATCCTTGAACCGATGCCTCAGGAGGATAAACGGGTCAAGATCGGCCTAAAGCTGGGCCTCCACTCCTCAATCTCCAAAGGGGCCCAAGGTGGAAAAATATGGATCTTCTTTGCTCCTTCAATTGTAGCTGATGTCGTGGCCTCCTCAAATCAGATGTTTTCTCTTTCGGTTGGCCTCCTTGGCAGTGATGTCAGGGTAAGATTATCATTCGTTACGCCAAGTGTTCTAGAGTCGTGAGAAGAGACCTCTGGGAGGAACTAGCTACCCAGGGCCAGGGTATCTCCTCCCCATGGGCTGTCTATGGTGATTATAATGTTGTCTTATCCCCATCTGAAAGGCTTGGTGCAACTACTTTTGATTCAAATAGCGCAACTGAATTTGCAGATGGTTTGGACAGAACGGGGCTCCAAGACGAGCTTTTCTCAGGCACCAGATTCACATGGAGCAGTAGCTAGCCAAAGGGGTCAGCCTCGTGTCTGGGTGAGACTCAATAAAATTTGTTCTAATGATCAATGGTTCCAAGCTTTTCTAGATTTCCTGGTTAAACACCTCCCGCGTCGCAACTCAAACCATGCTACTTTGCTCATTTCCTTCCCTAGTCCCCGTCCTTCAGCCCCCAAACCTTTTAGGTTCCAGCACATGTGGACCACGCATGAAGGCTACAAGGATCTAATAGATAGCACCTGGGCCACATACTCTCCTGGGAATCCGTTTGAGGCTCTGATTGGCAAGCTCAAATGAACTAAAGTGGCTTTCAAAATCTGGAACAAAGAGGTCTTTGGAAACCTATTCTAGAACCTAAAATTGGTGGATGAGGAGCTGTGCTCAGTCGAAATTGCTGCTTAAGGGACTGCTGACCCTCTCTGCCTTCTAACGATCCAAGTTGTTGCACCTCAAAATTTGTGAAGAAATCTACTAGAAGCAAAATCTAGAGACCAGTGGCTTAAGGAAGGGGACAGGAACACCAAATTCTTTCATGCCAGCGTCTTAGTAAAGTTCAGGAGGGCTAGGATTCATGAAATTGTGAAGGAAGATAGAGGGGTTATTACGGACGGTGTAGAAATCATGAATGCGGTCATCTCTTTCTTTCAGAACCTATTGCAGGAGGAGCAGGTATCTCATGCGGGGGACCTTCTTCAGGTCATTCCCCATTCGGTGTCTCAAGAGCATGACATGGATCTGCTCATGGAGCCGACGATGGATGAGGTCCGCGAGCAACGATGGCCATTCCGCTAGATGGAGCCCCAGGTCCAAATGGCTTCTTTGGAGCCTTCTTCCAGGCGAGCTGGGATATGATTTGTAACGACATCCTTGAAGCAACGAAACTTTTCTTTAAGGGAGCCAACCTCCCAAGGATTCTCACATCCTCTCTCATATGCCTCATTCCCAAGATAAATCTTTTGTTGGTTTTAGACCGATCAGTTTGTGTAACCGTCTTTATAAAATCTTCTCTAAAGTTATTGTTGCAAGATTAGGGAAGATTCTTCCTAATATCATCTCACCTGAGCAAGGAGCCTTTGTGCAGGGTAGATCTATTGTTGAAAATTGTGCACTCGTCCAGGAAATCTTTCGTGACATCGATAGGAAAACTAGAGGAGGAAATATTCTGCTGAAATTGAACATGGAGAAGGCATATGACAGACTTGACTAGTCTTTTCTTACGCAGGTGCTCTCCAAATTCGAGTTTGGGAGGGAGTGGATCGCATTGGTAGAAAGATGTTGGTCCAACTTCCGGTTCTCGATCATCATCAATGGCGAATTCGCAGGCTTCTTTAAATCATCAAGAGGCCTCCACTAGGAAGATCTGATCTCACCAGGTCTATGCATTCTTGCTGTAGAAGGCCTAGGGAGGGGCTTCAATCAAATGATGGTTAGAAGTTTCACGCAACCATTCAAGACTTTCAAAAGCTACCCCCTAGTTTCCCATCTCATATTCACTGATGATACCATTTTCTTTGCCAATGGTAGCGAGAATTCCCTTACAATTATCTCTTCTTTCCTCAAGGAGTATGAAAGTGCCTCGAGGTAGAAAATCAACAGTCAGAAGAGCTTCTTCATCCCTCCTGCGTCCCAATCTAAAGCTAGAAATAGAGCGGCAGCCTCCATCCTGGGATTTCATAAAGTTGAGGCCCCTTTTACATACCTTGGGGTCCATATTTTCAGAGGCAGACTAAAGAAACCTTACTTCCTCAGTCTGATCGACAGAATTCGCAAGAGAATAGAGGGATGGAAGAGTTGGATTCTCTCCCTAGTGGGTAGGCTTACGTTGGTGAACCATGTCCTCGCCAACATGCCTATCCATATGCTGGCTGCTTTGGACATTCCTCTGTATGCTCAACATCCTTCAAGGACACTTTTTGGACTTCTTCTGGGGGTATGACGGGAACAAGAAGAAACTCCACTGGGTATCTTGGAAGAATTTGGCACTGTCGTTAACTGAAGGCGGCCTGAATCTGAGGCTCCTAAAATCAGTCAAGGAAGCTTTTAAAATGAAACTCGCATGGGTCGTCGGTGATAGAGACATGGTGAACTGCTAGAGCACTTTCATGAAGGCCAAATATGATGTAGACTCCTAGCTGCCAACGGCCAAAGCTGTTATATCTCTACCTCCCCTCTCTAGAAACGTGTATGTAAAGTCATACTGAAAGTGGAAGATCTCTCGCGCTGGATGGTGGGGCAAGGATATATCAAATTTTGGGACAGCAACTGGTCGGGCCTTAGCCATTTACGTGATCTCAAGCCATTGCCGCCACCTGCTGCCCTGCAGAACCTTCAAGTTAGAGACATGATCGGCCCAAGGGACTAGAAATCTCTGACTGAGATGGCGTCCCTCCTTCCGCCTCACATTATAACTCACATCTTTGATGTAGGCGTATGCACTTCCTCTTATGAGGACACGCGGATTTGGCAGAGCTCCAACAATGGGAAGTTCTTGGTTGGCCAAGCTTGGAACTCTATCAAGCCAAGGTCTTACAAGAAACAATGGGTATTTGGATTTGACACTCCAAACTTCCTCATAAAATGTCCCTTCTTTCTTGGAAAATTTTGCATCAAGCAATCCTGGTGGATGTTGGCGTCCAAAGGAAAGGTATCCACCTCTGCTCCAGATGTCATTGCCGCCCTGCTCCCCTTGCTGTAAACATAGAAACCACTGATCACCTATTCTCCCTCGGTGGCACGGTTTCAAAGGTGTGGGAGCACTTTGGGTCCATTTTCATTATCCGCCACTCCCCCCAGCCCCTCCCTTACTGCCAAAGCTTTCCAATGGTGGGCAAATGCTCCTTCCTCCAAGTCGATACTGATGCTGAAAGGTCTAATTCCAGTGTTCATCCTCTGGGAGATCTGGATGGCAAGAAATAGAGCAAGATTCGATGATCAGGAAATGTAGGGTTTCTGAAGTCATTGCAAACATATGTGGCTAGATCTACCTAGTGGGTACCCCCCTTCAGAGGCCCAAATCCTTTAACCTTCCTGCGCAACTTTGTTTCAGAATTCTTGGTATCAGCCCTCCTCTCAAGCATCACATTCCTGTGATTGTGAAGTGGAAGAGGCCGAGTCCAGGTTGGATTAAGGTGGATGTTGACGGCTCTGCGAGGGGCAATCTGGGCTAGTCGGATGGTGAAGGCGTGGCTAGAGATCACTGGGGAATTTCTTTTTCGCCTTTTTAAGAGGGTAAGACGTTGGCTCCAACTTCATGGCAAAAATGAGGGCGGTGTTGGACGGGATTGTGCAGGTAGCCCAGCGGGGTTTTTCTAAATTGGGGGTGACCAGCGATTCCAGTTTGGTCGGTCCGCCTTATTGGGTCTCTCTTCGGACCCGTGACCCATGTGGTACTGGAGAAGGAGGATTGAGGATTTGAGAAGCAAGCTGAAGGTGACGATAGCCCTTGTCCCGAGGGAGGCCAATGTGGTGGCGGATGGGCTGGCTAGACTAGCCAGCCTCAACCAGTCCAGTTGCATCTTTTCCAATGTTGGGTCCCTTCCTGTCACCACTAGAGGCCATATCTTCCTCGACAAGGTGGCCCTGGGCTACATTCGAGAAACCTAGATATTTTTTCCTTTTCCTTTTGGTGCATGATAGGGGGGCCAACACCTTTTTGTCTGTTAGCCCTCCCGAAATCTCCTTTTGTATAGCTTTGGGCTTTGATACATATCAATACAATCGATCTTTTTGAAAAAAAAAAAAACATTTTGGTCCCTCCATGAACTACAATTCCTTTATATATAATGCAAACTTTACCAAAAGATGGAAGAGGAAATTAGAGGCATAGCTGCCATGGGGGTATAAATGTTCTATAGCCTATTTAGTAGCTTAAAATAGTTTGGATACGACATTCGAGTAAGGATTGTGTTTACACTAGAATAGACTATGCCAAATCCAACGGCTAAAAAGTTGACACGTGACGGCACCACCATAGGTATGGTAGATCAAAACAAGATCCTAATAGTCGATGCAACCAGTAGAAGAATATCACTAAGAACAAGCAACATTGCTGCCATGAAACGCATGTCATTGCGCCTGAGCAAAAGCTATTGCCTGACGTGTGGTGATACCTTATATATATATATATATATATATATATATATATATATATATATTGTTTTAGTTGGCAATAATGCTTCTCATGACATTAAAATAGAAGTTGAGTGATTGTACACATGCGAAACTATAAGCGAATAGCTCTAACATACAATTAGTTAAGGTGGTAATCAACCATGACACATGGTATGATATGATTGACCAAGCGTATCTGAAAGCAAGTTGATTGGTGAAAATCACGATGGATTCTCTCAAGATAGAAATATAATTAACTACGCTTGCCTTAATAATTGACTGATTAAAAAAAAAAAAAAAAAGCTCACAAACTCATCTTGAATTAGAAGTGTAATCGTTCATGTCTGTTAATTAGGCAATTAATCAAGAAAAGATCACAAATGCCAATCTCAACGTCTCTCCAATAAACCGCCTTACACATATATAAATTCAATAGAAAATGAAGAATTCACAACCTATGCCACTCCAATACAATATAATGTTACTCATGGCGTGCTTTTTGAGGATGTATAATGCCACATGTGAGATACTTGACGATGTATATTAATATACGCAAGACATATAAGCACATACATCGCATGTATAACTTTATACACATGACAAATGCAACGCATGAAAGAAAAAAGTTAAAAGTTGAATATAACACATTTGCATTCCTTTAAGATGAATGGTGGCACCCAATTGGCACATGTTTACCAATAGAGAGTAATCCCAAGGATGCCAAAACATCAACAAGGAGGTTTCAAGGCTTTTTTTTTTTTTTTTTTTTAAGAACAAGAAAGGTCCATTAATTAATTTTTTTTTTAAAATGGATAATTTATCCTTAATTTTCTTAATTTCTACGAAAAGAGTAACAAACAAAACATGAACAAGAAACTTGTCCATCTTGAACTGAGCCTTTCCTGCTACTAAATAACGCCTAGATCAGAGCCATTTATCAGCGGGGTAACCCATGAAAATTCCCTAACACGAAAAATTAAGATGGTCCAACCATCAAGCGAGCCACTCCCACTGGTCAAACATGTACATCATTGGTCCATTTTATTTCCCTGAAGATGTGGCCCCATCTTAGGGACCAATGCTTATCGATGGGTCGCACCTGATAAATCATCAATCTATCCTAATCCTTAGCATTTCTCAAGAAAGAAACTAAGAAACTGTAAAAAGACGTGGAACCATACATACCTGTAAAAGATCTCCAACGTTAACTATAAGGGCCCCAGGCATAGGGGCTACATCAACCCAGCATTGTTGATGAAGGACTTGGAGACCGCCAATATGGTCTTGTAGAAGAACGGTGAGAAATGCAGGATCCGTGTGCTTTTTAGTGCCCATGGTCAGGTCTGACTGAGGGCATGATGGATAGTAATGGCAACTCATGAATTGGGTATTCATGCATTCAATGTCTCTGAGATAGGTGGGGCTAAGTCCCAAAGCCTCTGAAAAAAGCCCAAATAGTGTTTCCCCAAGCATCTCGGTGTGCTTCTTGTACTCTAGCAACGCATCCCTGGCAATGTAAGATATGAGATTTTGCTTAATTAGAAAGATGACTTTTTGTATACTCTGGCCGAATCTGAAAGTTGATACACAGGCACTCAGAAATTGTAATATTGTCGCATAAGTTAACTCAATCTTAGGCATCCAATTGGATATTTTTCATGTTGACCATCAATAGATGTCCACAAATCAACCAGTGTGAATATCTAACTGTCGTAACTTTTGGTGGGCGAGCAATATAGACGTGGACCGAAGATTTAGACAGTTGGATCTGAGTTATGGGTTTGCTTCATATGCAGTTTCTAATTGCCTGAGCATCAACTATCGCACACTATTACATTGCTGATTTTTTTTATTTTTTATTTTTTAAAAATATAATTAAAGAATGGAGAGAAGAACGTGAGGACTGTCTACAGGTATCCTACGTACCAACCTGCAGATTTTAACAGGTCCTGGTACAATATCTAAACCTACTAACTATTGTAGATGTCTTAAATTTGTGAGTAACAGATTTGGTCGATGCCATTCATAGACGGCTCGATGTCATCGAATAGGTGCTTGATACCATCGGAAAAATTTGAAAAAATAATCTTTTCTTTCATGAACGTTTTGGTGATTTCTCAATGCCGTCGAATGAGTATGATGCTATTGACAAACTCTCGATGTCATTGAAGGTGCTATCGAGTGCATGTGCAAAATTAGGTAAGTGCGGGATTTGTTTCCGATTTCAATTATGATTCTCGTAGAGGCTATATGTATATAAGTGTAATCAGGATTTGAGGGGAGAGAGAGGTGTTCTAGGTTTTCTAAATTCGTTCCTAAGGATTTCATAGGGTGTAGCTTAGGAATATTCGAGGCTTGTTCAAATCAGGTAATCTTTATCTCTTATAATTTTCTGCTTTTATAATGCATCACTATCACTTTTTGCTATGATTTTTTCCTGCAAAAGTTTTGCCATATAAAATTCGAATTATTTGTGTTTGAGCTTGATTGTACAATTGGAGTACTTTGTTTGATTCATCTCTATGTACTTATGTGGTTCCCCAACATTAACAGCTTGGTTTCAGTCCAACCTCTAGGATCATGTTAAAAATCAGGTCTAATGGGGTTTAGGTTGGGTCCAGCACCATGGATCTGATTACAATAGGATCAAGTGAAATCTAATTAATAATAATAATAATAATATACAATCTTAATTAAATATTAATTGTTCCAACAACTAAATGGGGTTTAACAGATTAGTTTCAGCCCACCATCTAGGACCAGGTTAAAAATCAGGCTTAATAGGGTTTAGGTTCGGTCCATCACCGTGGACCTGATTAAAATAGGATCAGTTTAGATCTAATTAATATTAATAATTATATAATACAATCTTAATTAAACATTAATTATTCTAACAACTAAATTGGGTTTCCTAAATCACAGGCATGTGAGAGAGCCCCTTTACATACCATGCATCGGTTAATGTGTTAAAATGGCACCAGTCTGTGCCATCTAGTTCATCGGATCGGGTGGGCTTGACCATGTAGATGCACTTATCTGATTCACGCCCGATGCCAATATGACTGGAACCAAGATCTAAAGATGATATGGGTACTCGAACCCAGTTGGTCATGAAAAGGAAGATAGTGCTTCTTCCATACGGTGACTCGCATACATACTCATGCGCATGCAAGTGCACACATAAAAAATAAAAATAAATAAAATAAAATAAAAAAGGGTGCACGCATACGGCTATTATGACCTTTGGTATTTTAAAAACTTGAGCTTTAAGTTTTAAGCTCAATCGTAAAAATAAAAATAAAAAATAAAAAACCTTCACATCAAAACAAGCTAACGTTCATCGAGAAGAAGAACCCGTGTGATAATTTAGCTTCTATTAAGGAAAAAGAGAGATCAATTTATAATTAAGAGAGGGTGTTGGCCTTTTCCAGCCAAGTTCAAAATATGCCGAGCCACTCATCTATTCATCGATTGTACATATTGAGAGAGAGATTTGAAGAGAAGATGGGCCAGGGATGTCGGCACGTGCAGGGAGAAGCAAGCGATGAATAGAAATCCTCGTCTCCAAAGGGCTCATCACACATCAATATTTCGACATTGCTGAAGGTATATAGCCAATCACTTTTTCTAATCTGTGGTGTTTTTGTTGATATCACTGCGCTAGTAAATGTTTCAAAAACTATTTATGGAATCATAACCGTTGATTTGATCCCATGAAAAGTTGACATTGCATGATCAAAAGGCACTTAGAATTACTTCTTTGACAATTGCAGCCTTGCATTCTGTTGGGGAAAAATATGTTAAGTTCATAGACTCGGATATGGAGTAGGTCGACCCTACTGACACTGTCCGAGATGTCTGAGACAATAATTAGAGCTGAGAGAATAGTGCACAAGGCCAATAGGGAAAAGTATAAGACAACTTAAGTTGACTCGGTTGACGAATTAGCAGCGTCTGCGTAAGCTGACTAAGGCCAAATAAGTTATAAGCCACCCGACCGACAATGAGAAACCGACCTAACAAGTCGATTGCGTTGGCCACGGAGTAAAGAAGGATAACGGATAAATACCGAGACTATTCCACCCGTAAGAAGGCAAAAAACTTATTCTCTCAAGCCAGCCGAGACTCTTCCAGAGTCGGTAACGGCCGAGCCGAGCTAAGAAAAGACGGTGTGAATATAAATACTGTCCCGAAAATTCAGAAGTACAGGTGTCCGATCCCGAGATCTTCGGGATTGAGTGAAATCCGTCAAAAGGATCAAATATCCGAAGATAAAGGAGAAGAATCCTCGTACGACAGAATTCTTCCAAACTTATAAATGACCATCTCCTTTATGGTAGAAGGTACGAAACAGAAAAAATCCTAAACCCTTTACCTTTGTTTCAGAGACTGACTTAAGCATAGGAGATTCCCCGGCTCTAGCCAGGGTCCCCTTTGTATTTGTTATTGTGTAGGCAGTGGACGGGTCGATCTAAAGATCCACTCATAAAAATACATCAACAGTTTGGTGCCGTCTGTGGGAAACGTGCAAAAAGCCATTTCTCACGCTCTATCTGAAAAGCTGAAGAAAAAGTTCCAATAGCAAGAACTAGAAGAGTGGATCAAGATGAAGCAGGGGAAGCCGCTGCTAGCGTAGCTCAAGAAGCTCCGCCAGTGGTCCTGCCAGCGGCATCTGCCCAACCAATAGTCAGCAGAACCGAAGGAATGCGCAACTAGATCGAGAGGTTCAAGAGATGCATTCCGATATGAATGTCATGAAACAGATGTTGGAGCAGCTATATAATAAACAGATGCAACCACACTGCGAAACAGCGCAGGTCCCTCCACCAGCATCCGATGCTCAGCCTACTGCCCCACTGTCGCTTCAACAACCAAGTCAACATCAAAGTCTGAGTCAACCAACACCAGTTCATTCGGCAATAACCGTATTGCCCCCCTCTGATCTACGCCATAGAATAGATCAAGGGAGGTGTAGTCGGCTTCTCGTGGAAGAAACAACAGAGAGCGCGGAACCTTGGAGAGCTGATATTCAGGACTTCAAAAAAGAAGTTCGAGAAGAGATGACGAGAGAGATGACAGACATGAAGCACAGTCGGAATACATACCCGACCAAATTCGAGGTAAAATTTTCTCCATTTATAGATGAAGTAATGCAGGCTCGGTTACAAGAGAAGGTTCCACCTACCCCAGATTACTCCTTTTTTCAAAAAAATTGATCCAACTGAGCATATTGAATGCTTCATAACTTATATGGAGTTGCATGATGCCTCGGATGCTGTTATGTGCCGAGCCTTCTCCCTCACTTTGACTGACGTAGCTCGGCTTTGGTTCAAACAGTTGAAGCCGAAGTCTATCAGTTCATTCGCAGAACTCAGCGATGTCTTCCTTACTAACTTCATCGGCGGGAAGAAGAAACTGAAGTCACCCGCACACCTGAACAACATAGTTCAAAAGGAATGAGAGCTACTGAAAGACTACATCAAGTGTTTCAACTTAGAATCTCTTCAGGTTCGAAAACACTGGAAGGAAACGACACTTAATGCGCTCATGCAAGGAGTCAAAAATAAGTCCTTTCTAGCATCCTTAGATAAAAACTCACCGGATACTTTGGGCGAGTTTATGGCTCACTCGGATAAATATGCAAATGTTGAAGAAACGCGACTCCTGCGCGAGATGGTCCAGAACGCAAAACCCTCGGCTAAAGAGTCGGCCAAGAAAGAAGCTGACTCAGCTGGAGGGAAGAAGCGCAAAGAAGATCGGGCACGAGATGACGGTAGGTCGGGTAAACGACCCAACCGAAGGTTTTCCATATACACCCCTCTGAATAAATCTCAGGAGTAGGTGTTGATGGAAATCAAGAATGAAGGCTTTTTCAATTGGCCCGGGAAACTCCGAGGGAATCCGAATTGACGGAGTAAAAATAAGTACTATCACTATCATCGTGACCATGGTCACAACACAAGTGATTGTTATCACTTAAAGGATGAAATCGAGCAGCTCATTAAAGAGGGCCGACTCAGAGAACATGTGGAAGGACCCGGCACTGCAGAAGAACGCCCAAGTGAAAACCGACCCACGGAGGAGATTCAAACTATTATTGATAGGCATCAAGGCAGTGGAGACTCCAATAACGCTTGGAAGAATCACGCCAGAAGCATTAACAGTCCTAAGTCCGAGATTCTCCTATTGTCTCGACCTTCAAAAGAAAAGAGGAGAGAGAAGTATAGTATCTCATTCACTGAAGACGACGCCCGAGGCATTCATCATCCTCATGATGATGCGCTGGTCATTGCCTTCACTATTGCTAACAAGAAAGTGTTCCGTGTTCTGGTAGATACTGGGTCGTCTGCAGACGTATTGTTCACTCAGGCATTCGACAAGATGGGCATTGGGCGATCGGCTTTACGCCCAGTCCGAACCCCACTCATAGGATTCTTTGGTAGACAAGTACTTCCTGATGGAATCACTTTATTACCACTCACCGTCGGGAGTCCTCTGCACCAGACGACTATAATGGTCGACTTCTTGATCGTCGACCAATTGTCTATCTATAATGCCATACTCAGTCGACTCTCTCTAAGCCTCCTACAAGCCGTGGTATCTACGTACCACCTTTCCATGAAATTTTCGACCGAGTCGGGAGTAGGAATCGTAAAAGGAGATCAGCAAGATGCTCGACGCTGCTATGCAACAGCAGTAAAAGTCCCAATGGAGATATCGATGATCGAGTCGCTGGACCCTCGAGTTGGATCTCACAAACGGGGGCAACCGATGGAAGAGCTTATCTCGGAACCATTAACCGAGATAGACGAATCGAAAGTAGTACAAATTGGCTCGTCCCTGAAGTCGCCTCTCAAAGACGATTTGATCGCTTTGCTTCGACGATATGCCGACGTATTCGCATGGAGCCATGAAGATATGACTGAGATCGATCCCTCGGTCATGACTCACCGACTTAACATTGATCCGACTTATAGGTCAATCCGACAAAAAAGACATCGTCTCAGCCCCAAAAGGTATGCTATCATCGAAGAGGAAGTCGGCAAACTCCTCAAAGCTAAATTCATAGAAGAGATATACTATCCGGAGTGGATAGATAATGTCGTGCTCGTGAAAAAAGCCAACGAAAAGTGGCGTCTCTATATTGATTATACAGATCTCAACAAAGCCTGCCCCAAGGACAGCTTCCCTCTCCCTTGGATTGATCAGTTGGTAGATAGTACCGCAGGACATGAATTACTTAGTTTTATGGATGCTTACTCTGGGTATAATCAAATTGTAATGCATCAATCCGATAAATCTAAGACTACCTTTGTCACACAAAGGTCTTTATTGTTACCGAGTGATGTCGTTTGGTTTGAAAAATGTCGAAGCGACATATCAAAGGTTGGTGAACAAAATATTCGCTCGACAGATTGGCCGAACCATGAAAGTGTATATAGATGATATGCTCGTCAAAAGAATACACGTGGCCGACCATATAGCAGACTTAGAAGAGATGTTCTTGACCTTGTGCAAATACAAAATGAAGTTAAATCCGAGCAAGTGTGCTTTCGGTATAAGCTCGGGGAAGTTTCTCGGATTCCTTATTAGTCAGCAAGGAATCGAAGCGAATCCCGAGAAAATCAAGGCCCTACTCGACATGGAGTCTCTTAAGTCAATTAAAGACATATAAAGGTTGACCGGGTGAGTAGTCGTGCTCAACCGTTTCCTGTCCCGAGCTACCGATAAATGTCTCCCCTTCTTCAAGCAATTGAAGGGGTGACAGTCGATGGAATGGACGGAAGAGTGTGAAGCAACGTTTCAGCAATTGAAGTCTTATCTTAGGTCTCCACCCCTGTTATCCAAACCCGAGTGGGGAGAAGCTTTGTTATTATATCTGGCTATATCCGACGCAGCGATTAGCTCGACTCTCATATGAGAATATGACGGAAAGCAATTACCAGTCTACTATGTCAGTAAAGCATTACTACCGGTAAAGACGAGGTATCCTCCCCTTGAAAAGGTAGCCTTAGTCCTGGTAATATCCTCGCGATGACTTCGGCCATATTTTTAAGCTCACACCATCGTCATCATGACCGACCTACCATTGAGTCAGATCCTTCAGAAACCAAAAGCTTCCGGCCGACTTACGAAGTGGGCTATCGAGTTGAGCGAGTTCGACATACACTACACGCCGAGAACAATTATTAAAGGACAAGCCGTGGCCGACTTTATTGTTGAAGTAACTCCACAGATCAACACAATGTTTAAGTCTGACAGAAATATCAGAGCATCGACATCCTCTTCCCTCGACCCATCACCCGGCCCTGCCCCCTAGAAATTATTCGTCGACAGCTCATCCAACTCTAAGGCAAGTTAGGCTGGGGTAGTATTAGAGACTCCCAATCAAACTTGTATGCAATATGCCTTACGACTTGGATTCCAAGAGTCGAATAACATAGCAGAATACGAAGCCTTGCTTCTTGGCCTTCGACTCGCCACGAGTTTACGTGTAACTCATCTCAATGTCTTCAGTGATTCGCAGTTAGTCATCAACTAGGTTACGGGTATTTACCAGACACGGAAAGAGCAGCTGAAGGCATACATGGAAAAGGCCAAAGAATTAATCAGCGAATTTCGGCAATGTGAAGTAGTTCGAATTCCCAGAACTGAGAATGCCAAAGCTGACTTGTTAGCAAAGCTCGCCTCAGCCGATGAAGATGACATACCCAGATCGGTCCCGATCGAATACATAGTTAAACCGAGTATAAATGAGATGATCAACTTGACTGTACATGCCATTGAGTCGGAACCTACCTGGTTCGATCCTATCGTCCATTATCTCAACGAGGGAAAGCTACCTGAAGATCGCACCGAAGCTCGACGGCTAAAGATCCGAGCATCGCGCTACACTATCTTGAACGGGGTACTATACAAGAAAGGATTCTACGCTCCCTTACTACGATGTTTGAATTCCCATGAAGCCGACTACGTATTACGGGAGGTACACAAAGGAATATACGAAAATCACTCAGGAGGGCGTTCACTTGCCCACAAAGTACTGCGGCAGGGATACTACTGGCCCACCATACAACATGACACTAAGAAGTTCGTTCAAAGGTGCGACAAGTGTCAGCAATTTGCAGCTGTCCCGAGGCAGCCTCCCGAGGAGTTGACCCCGTTGACTGGTCCTTGGCCCTTTGCGTAGTGGGGGATCGACATCATCGGACCATTCCCTTTGGGAAAGGGCCAGGCCAAATTTGTTGTAGTTGCAGTGGACTATTTCACGAAATGGGCCGAAACTGAGCCATTAACAAAGATAACCAAACAGAAGGTTACAAGCTTTGTTTGGAAGAACATCGTATATCGGTTTGAGATACCTCGGACTATTGTCACTGATAACGGAAGGCAGTTTGACAATAGACAGTTTCGCGAGATGTGCAATAATCTCGGGATCCAAAATGTGTACGCTTCGCCTCACCATCCTCAGACAAATGGACAGGTTGAGGCCGTTAACAAGATTATTAAACAACATCTCTGAACGAAGCTCGATGGAGCTAAAGGAGCATGGACTGAAGAACTCCTGAATATATTGTGGGCTTACCGAACCATAACTCGGACCGCCACGGGAGAAACTCCCTTCTCCCTCTATTATGGCTCGGAGGCAGTTGCCCTAGTTGAGATCAGAATAAGTTCAGCCTGAGTTAATTCATTCAGCGAATAGGAAAATGAGGAACTCCTGTCGCTCAGGCTCGACTTATTAGAGGAGAAAAGAGAAGAAGCTCGGCTACGAGTGATGGCTCGACAGAGATAAGTAGCTCGGTTCTACAACACCCGAGTCAAAGTCAGACGATTCCGTGCCGGTGATATGGTCCTTCAGAAAATATTTTCAAATACAAAGGAAGTTGGTGCAGGCACACTAGGACCCAATTGGGAAGGACCCTATGTCATCTCGAGTACCATCTGACCTGGAGCGTATTGGTTAGAGGACCTAAATGGGCAACTATTGCCACACCCCTGGAATGCTGAGTATCTTAAAATCTATTACCCTTAAGACAGCCCTGAGGATGCTAAAAGAGAATGGAAAAGAAATGTAAAATGAACCGATTCAATAAAACTAAGAATTTTCATTCATTATTTCTAAGTGTTTTACATCGAGTTTCATCAGATCCTACTTTAATTACATTGAAGAAGCACGCACTTAGTTCCAACAAAAGGAGTTATCTCTCTCGGCTACAGATGCTCTTGAATGGACCCTGGATTAAAGCCAGTTTGAGGAACTGATGATGGTACAAAAAGAAGCTCAGACTCGACTGACACTACGTTGGCGTGAGTGCCAAAAATGAAGTACGACCATTACTCCTCGGACGAGGCTACTCACCGAGCAGTCCCAGATTGGACTACTCCCTAAGAAGTCCCAGAGGGATTGGCCTCACGGCCAGCCACAGTAGAAGTGGGAGCTTCTTCGTCGGCAGTGGCATCGGCACGACCATCCTTGGTAGCCTCGGCCTCTGGCCTATCAGCCTCAAATGTAGAGAGGTCAAGCTCGGGGAAGGCGGCCCTCATTTCCAAAACGCAGGCCTTGTAACCACCTTAATAAAGGCAATCTCTCTCTTCTTCGAACTCCGAAGACTCGAGAAAGGCATCTACGTCCTGGTCCTGAGCCTCTATGGCTCGGCTGGCCTCCTCTCGAGCCTGCTGGATGAGCGCCGCTGCGTCGGCTCTGGCCTGAGCTAGAGTGCTCTCGTAAGTACCGTGGACATGAAGAAGATGCCGATTCTCTTCCTCAGCCTTTGACAGAAGCGACGCTAAACGAGCACTCTCAGCTTTAGCACCTTCAAGAGTCGTCTTTGCATCCTCGGAAGCCTTCCTGGCGAGCGATAAATCACCAGTCATAATGCTAATCTGACCTTTGGCGATCTCACGGCGTCCCTCTGCCTCGGCCGTAAGCTTCTTAGCCGTTTTTGCCTTAGCCGCGAGCTTCTGAGCCGCAGACAACTCCGAGCAAGCTTTGACCATGGGGCCAACTGCAAACGGGAAACAGTGAGTTGTAACAAGAGTCTAAAATCAGATGTTACAGAGTAATAGAAAGGAAAGATATTACCTCGAAGAGTAACCTCACCGTGTGACCAAGGGTCTGCAGTGTGGGGGCATTGTAGTAGCTGGCGAAGTCTTTCTCGCTCCCGTGAACGATGGCCCAAGGGATCATCCCAGATATAATCTTCTGAAAGGGCAATGGATCCTGTTGAGTCATCTCCCCTCTTGAAGATTCTCCACTCGGCCCCTCTCTCTGTCTCGACACCTCCTTTACAACGAGTCTCGGCTTAAAGGCCGACTGAGACACAGGAAGTGCTGCATCCACCTCATCCGCCCTCTCATTGGGGTCGGAGAGCACAACTACAGATGGAGCGGCTGGAATAGAGGCAGACGGGACAGCTGGCTCCTTTGCCTTTGGAGCCGTCATCGGTTGTTTCGAAGGCCGAGTCCTTGATAAAAGGGCCGACCTTGGAGGAGCTTTCACCTTAGAGATCGGCTTGAGGGAAGGTTGAGATTCAGCAATGTCAACAGAGGCCGACTTAAGAAAGGGTCGAGCCTCGAGCAGATCTTAAAAGAAGGACAAAGGCGAGTCAGACAACGCGTCCAGAGAACATGGCAACACAGTAAGAGTTACCTGATATAAACAAGTCTAAACCCGCAAGATGAAGACGCTCTGGTTGTAGTAGAAACTTCTAAGACTGATCCTCTGCACTTAGCTTTTTCAGATCCCTGACCCGAGCTAGGTCATTAGATCCGAGCTTCCCCCTTTTCTTCGAGATATCTGTAAGGCATCATAAGGTCAGATTCAAAGCGTTACAACATGGAGAAATAAAAGGTATTAAGCCGAGTCACCTGCTTTGCGAAACGATCAGGAGACTCGAGGCTCGAAGGGTCAAGGATCAGCCGTCTCCCAATGTCTGCACGCCCAAAACCATCTTTCCTTCTAGTGTTTGTTGGAAGTTGGTGGATTGGTTATAAGAGAGCCACCTTTGCCTCGCCATGTGTTCAGAAAGTAAAAGCCTGGAAAATTTGGATTCAGTTTTACTTGGTACAAGTAGAGGAATTCATCGACTGTCAGTGGGGTCTGCTCAAGCTCAGCCCATAGCATTGCGCACCCAAACAAATTCCTCCACCCATTCGGGACTATCTGATCGGGAGCAAGTTTGACACGAGACAGAAAATCCTGAGTAATGGGTTGGAGAGGTAGACACAAGCCACATTGTATCGAGACCTGAAAAATTGCTACCATCCCAGTAGGGGAATGATCAGGCAAATCTTGCAGACGAGGGAGCCGAAGTATAACCGAGTCTAGGACATGGTACCCGGTTCAGATTCGGTTTAGATCAGAATCAGTTAAAATTGATGCAACGGGACTGCTCAGATCGTCCTCGGCCCCCTCTCCCTCGGAAGATGACTCAGAAGCTTGCGCCGACAGAGTTACGGGGGCCAACACAGCAGCCCCCTCGACGATCCTTGTTTCCTCTTCTCCCTCTTCCTCCTCTGGTGAATCCATCGTAGGATTAGGTCTCCCTGGACGGGTTACCAAAGACGACCCGCCACTAGAAGGACCGGCCAGAGCAGGATGCTCTGCTGGCGATTCGGCGGCCCTCCTAACAAATCGAAAAGCTGCGTCCGCATCAACGATGATCTCTGCAGCAAAGAGGGTGCCTCCGCAACATTCCAAAAATGTTGTGAATCACCCTCATCACCGGAAGTTCCCTCCCGGGGGCTCTGAGAGCCATGCATAGCTATTAGTGTCGATAGAGAGGGAGGGAAAAAACTCACCGGAGAAGGCAGCAATGGCCGCAAAAGAAGATGATGGAGAAGAAAACGGTACAAATAAAAACCTAGCCATAGACCGCGGAGAAAGAGAAGAAGAGGAAAAAGGAAAAATCGAAAGAAAGCAGAGGAGCAGGAGAGCGAATGGCGAAAATAAAATTCGCACGCTTCTCCCGCCCTCTTTTATAGCCCTGTCACGTAAGAAGAGTATTTAATGGCAGACGAAACGATGCTTGCCTTGACTCCCCCGCTCGACACGTGGCGCACGCTGACTGATAGCGGTAATGCCTTCGCCACGCATCCGGCGCTCATATGCGGAAGAAACGACGTGACGGCTGGCCGCTCGTGCGGCCTCAGAAAATGAACCGTCATACGTTAAAGACGACTCAAAAAGCATTGAATGTCTCATTATGACCTCGGCCTCTGATATAAGCCAACTTAAGAACTCATTACTCCTTGGTGCCGTGAAAGGCACAATGAGTAAGGGGGCTCACTGTTAGGGGAAAATAAGTTAAGTCCAAAGACTTGGATATAGAGTAGGTCAACCCTGCTGACACTGCCCGAGATGTCTGAGACAATAGTTAGAGCCGTAAGAATAGTGCACAAGGCCAATAGGCAAAAGTATAAGACAGCCTACGTTGACTCGGTTGATGAATTAGTAGCGTCTGCGTAAGCCGACTAAGGCCAAATAAGTTATAAGCCGCCCGACCGACAATGAGAAACCGACCTAATAAGTCGATTGCGTCAGCCACGGAGTAAGGAAGGATAACAGATAAATACCGAAACAAAAAACTTATTCTCTTAAGCCATCCGAGACTCTTCCAGAGTCGGTAACGGCCGAGCTGAGCCAAGAAAAGATGATGTGAATTTAGATACTGTCCCAAAAATCTAGAAGTATAGGTGTCCGATCCCGAGATCCTCGGGATCTGGTGAAATCCGTCAAAAGGATCAAATCTCTGAAGATAAAGGAGAAGAATCCTCATACGACAGGATTCTTCCAAACTTATAAATGACCATCTCCTTTACGGTAGAAGGTACGCAAAAGAAAAAATCCTAAACCCTTTGCCTTTGTTTCAGAGACTGACTTAAGCATCGGAGATTCCCCAGCTCTAGCCAGGGTCCCCTTTGTATTTGTTATTGTGCAGGCAGGGGACGGGCCGATCTAAAGATCCACTCATAAAAATACATCAACACATTCTGTTGGGGATAAGTCGGATAGGTTGACTTATGGAATAGACTATCTCTATAAAACAGCACAAGCCCTTAAAATCCGAACCATTGAAGGCTTCTACGTCTGAAAATAGGCCGACTTTCAAGGATGTCAGCATAGTTGTAAGGACCCTCAAAGAGAGTGTAATTACAAAGTCACTCATATGGCCAGAAGCCGACCAAACCCATAGGTCAGAAATTGATCGGCCAAAACATGACCCTAGATCGGTAACATAGCTCGGTTATATATCAATAATAGCTTGGCTATATCTCAATAAAAGCTCAGTGATAGCCCGATAATAACCCAGCTACAGCTCAGCGACAGTTGCCAATTACAGTTTATCCATGGATCAAGCATCTTAGTAATATCTCCAACGGCCTAAAGATCTCTCTTAAGATCTTCGGGAGATAAGATCAGATCCTGAGAAATTCAGGATTAAGATAAAATATCTGTGTACATCCCGGATCTAAACGGATTCCCCTCTGAATTATCGAGAAAACATCCTCATGACACCTACATTCTATTCTTATAAATATAGGTATCCCTAACCTCTGAAATGTACGTTTTCTCGTCATAACATTCGACTGGTGACTTCTTTTCTTGGAGATTAACTCCCTACAAAAGACCCAAAGTCCTGACTTAAGCATTGGAAGATCCCCTGCACTAGCTAGGGTCTCCTTTGTTTGCTCTTTTCATCTGTGCAGGTTCGAAAGGGTCAACTAGGGAAGGTCTACCAGAAAACTGCATCAACAGTTTGGCACCGTCTATGGGACATGACATTCTAAGCCGTTCTCGCTCTACTAGAAATACCTCAGATATTCTACAAATGGCGAGGGGAAAGAAGAAGGTTCAGTCTCCTCTAGTGGCGATTTTGATCATGACTTTACCTGTGCTTGAACGCGTCCCACAACCCTTGGAGCAGTCAGAACGACCTAAATAGCAAGAGAGCCATCAAGGTTCCTCCTCTCACCTCCAGGCTAATTCTGGTTCCGGCAGACGGGGTCAGCGAACTCGTCCAAAGAATGGCCGACTGAAGAACCTTGAAAAGGAAGTCGGAGATATGAGGGCGGATATAGGCTATGTGAGATAGATGTTGGAGAAGATGCAACCTCAACACGTACATGGTGCCAATTGAGGGAATGAGAAATCAATCAATAATCCTTCCCGCCCCCCAACCGAGCCAGCAATGAACTCTGACCGCACTTATCCCAACCCATGTCTCTAGGACCGCGTCTTTACCTGCTTTTGACTTGCATCATTAGTTAAATTGGAAGAGGCATGGTAAAGCCCTGACTGAAGCTATCGTTGAGAGTGGTGAACTGTGGAAAGCCGAACTGAAAAATCTGCAAAATCAGATTGGCAACATATAACAAACCGTTTGAGTCAATGCATCGACATTGATCTCAGTAGAAGAGACTGAATCTCCATTTGCCACCGACATCATGCAAGCGCGGTTATCTGACATATTCTGGCTACCTCAAATCACTCCCTTCTCAGGGAAAACCAACCCATCAGAGTATATGGAGTCCTTTAGGATCTATATGGAACTCCATAATACTTTCAACGCGGCCATGTGCCAAGCTTTATCCTTGACTCTGGCTGATGTCGCCCGTTTATGGTTCAAATAACTGAAGCCAAACTCCAATAGTTCATTTTCGCAGCTCAGTCAAGCTTTCGTCACAAACTTCATCGAAGGAAAGAAAAGGCTCAAGGCCTCGTCCCACCTCTTTCATATCATTCAAAAGGATGGAGAGCTCTTGAAGGACTCTATCAAAAGCTTTAACCTGGAGGCCCTATAGGTCCGTAAGCACTCGCAAGAAGTCGCCCTCAACGTTATTATGAGCGGGCTGAGGGATAAACCATTCCTCTTCTCGTTGGATAAAAATCTCCCTACAACGATGGCTAAACTTCTGAATAGATCTCAGAAGTACGCTAATGCCGAGGAGTCTTAGATCCTACGGGATGCCATCCAAAACAAGGTTGTCCTAACCAAAGAACAAACGAAGGTAGAGCCAAATTCCGCTAGTTCGAGCAGAAAAAGGAGAGACAACTGATCTCACATCGACAGCAGGCCGAACAAGTGGCCTGACAGTAATTCAAAACTTACACTCCTCTCAATAAGACACCGGAATAGGTTTTTATGGAAATCAAAGACAAATGCCATCTCCACTAGCCGAACAAGCTAAAGTCTAACCTCGGTAAGAGGAGCAAGAACAAATACTACTTTCATCGTGATCACGGGCATAATACAAGTGACTGCTTCGACCACAAGCAGGAGATTGAAGCACTCGTTCGCGATGACTATATTGCAGAATACATTAACAACAAAGAAATCTGCACCATCTTTGGAGGCTACGGAGGTGGAGGCGACTCAAATAATGCACGGAAAGTACATGCAAGGAGCATCAATCATCCCGAGGAAGAAGTCTTACTCCTAGGAAGACCTTCAAAAGAGAAAAGGGGGGGAAAATACAATGTAACTTTTAACGAAGAAGATGTTGGAGGGATCCACCACCCCCACGACGATGCGCTGGTAATCACTCTAACCATAACCAATCAAAAGGTATTTTGGATCCTTGTCAATACTAGATCGTCAGCAGACATGCTTTTTGCCCAAGCCTTCGATAAGATGGGAGTTGGTCAGTCCCTAATCTGACCTATCAAAACTTCGTTGCTCGGTTTTTCAGGCGGATAGGTCATGCCCAAGGGAGCCGTCCAACTCCCCCTCTCGGCTGGAGATGGGCGAAACCAAACCACTGTGATGGTCCTTGTGGTCGACCACCATCTATCTACAACGCTATTCTTAAATGACCATCTCTGAACCTCCTACGAGCAGTGCTATCAACCTACCACCTAGCCATGAAATTCCCAACTGAACATGGTATCAAAATCATCAAAGGTGACGAGCATGACGCTCGATGGTGCTATGCAATGGCACTAAAAACACCATATGAGGCGATGACCATTGCTTCCTTGAATTCGTGCGATGAGTCCGAGGAAAGAGGTCGACCTATGGAAGACCTCATTCTGATCCCATTGGACAAATCTGACCCATCCAGGACTATTCAAATTAGGTCATCCTTAGCTGAACCTTTGTGAGATAATATAATGAAGCTCCTTCGACGATATGCGAACATCTTCGCATGGTCTCATGAAGACATGTCAGGCATCAACTTCAAAGCCATGGTGCACCGACTGAATGCCAACTCTGCTCATCGACCAATTCGACAGAAATGATGTGCTCTCGGCCCTGAGAGGTACGCAGTTATAGGAGAAGAAATCGATAAGCTCCTCAAAATTGGATTCATTGAGGAAGTATACTACTCGAACTGAATAGCCAACATAGTCTTAGTGAAGAAGGCCAATGGAAAATGGCAGGTCAATGTAAACTACACAGACCTGAACAAGGCCTACCCTAAGGACAGTTTTCCTCTCCCTCGAATTGACTAACTAGTCGATAGCACGATAGGACATGAATTGCTTAGTTTCATGGATGTGTATTCTGGTTATAACCAAATTGTAATGCATCCTCATGATAAAATGAAAACTACCTTCGTCACTGACAAAGATCTTTATTGCTACCGAGTTATATCGTTTGGTTTGAAAAATGTTGGTGATACTTATCAGCGATTGATCAACAAAATTTTCACCCATCAAATAGGGTGAACAATGGAGGTTTATATTAATGATATGCCCATCAAGAGGATCAAAGCTACAAACCATGTGGCCGACTTAGAGTAGATGTTCCTCGTCCTTCACCCATACTGAATGAAATTAAACTTGAGAAAATGTGCCTTCACCTTAAGCTTGGGGAAATTCTTTGATTTTTTGGTTAGCCAACGAGGGATCGAGACAAATCTTGAAAAGATTAAAGTCCTCATTTACATGCAATCGCCAAGCGGGAAGACTAACTAAGTGGGCAATTGAGCTAAGAGAATTTGATATCAAGTATCAACCTCAAACAACAATCAAAGGCTAAGAAGTGGTATACTTCCTCGTCGAGCTACCTTCAATGAGCGAGCACATGCTAAACTCACCCAGGGTCGAGCTCGTACTAAATGACGCACCTAACATGCAAGATGCTGAAACGTACAACTCCCAAGTCCATCCTGACCTACCCAAGTGGACGTTTTATGTTGATGACTCCTCCAATTCTAAGGTAAGTGGGGCCAGGATAGTCTTGGAGACCCCAGACTCTACATGTATGCAATATGCCTTAAGATTTGGATTCTAGGCCTCCAACAATACATCGGAGTACAAGGCCTTGCTCGTCGAACTTTGACTAGTAATGAACATGGGGGTTCAACATCTCAAAGTCTTCAGTGATTCAAAGTTGGTCGTTAATCAGATAACCGACGCCTACTAGGCCAAGAAAGAGCGTATGAAAGCATATCTTTGGAAGGTCAAAGAATTGATCAGACATTTTCAGAAATGCAGTGTTACCTTGATTCCACGAGCTAAGAATTCAAAAGCTAACATGTTAGCAAAGCTCGCCACCACAAATGAAGATGAAATTCTGAGATCCATTCCTATCGAGTTCTTGGCTAAACCAAGTATCAATGAAGCCGACCTCATAGATGTTCTTCTAGTTAGCTTAGAACCAACTTGGATTGATCCATTTATCAGGTATCTTAAGAGTGGCAAACTACCCGAAGATCGAATGAAAGTACGGCGACTGAATATTAAAATTGGCAGGTATACCATACTCAATGGTGCACTCTACAAGAAAGGATTCTACCTTCCTTACTCGAGATGTGCCTAACCAGAAGAGGTAGAATATGTCCTAAGGGAGATCCATGAAGGAATCTGCAAGAACCACTCTAAAGGATGAGCATTGGCACACAAAGTAATTCGACAAGGTTATTACTGGTCGACCATCCAACACGACGCACAGAAGCTCATCCAAAAATGTGATAAGTGTCAGTGATTCGTGAATGTACCTCGACAACCTCCTGAAGAGCTCACCCCTATGGCTGGACCATGAACATTTTCTTAGTGGAGGATCGACATTATCATCCACTCCCTATCGTTAAAAGTCAGACCAAATTCGCAGTAGTAGCTGTTGACTACTTCACTAAGTGGGCAGAGGCAAAACCACTAGCAAAGATAACCGAGCAAAAGATCATCAACTTTGTTTGGAAGAATATTATATGCAGGTTTGGGATTCCTCGGACCATTGTCTCTGATAACGGTAAACAATTTGATAACAAATAGTATCAAAAGATGTGCAAGAACCTCAGAATTCGCAATGTCTACTCATTACCATGACATCCACAAGCGAATGGACGGGTCAAGGTGGTCAACACGATCATTAAGCATCATCTCTGGACCAAGCTCGAGGGTGCTAAAGGAGGATGGGCCTAAGAACTCCCTAAAGTCCTCTGGGCATACCGAACTATTGCTCGAATAGCTACTCGGGAAACTCCTTTCTCTTCAGCATACAGAGAAGAAGCAGTCATTCCCATGGAGATCAGACTACATGCATCTCAAATGGACTCATTCAATGAACAAGACAATACCGAGCTTATGGCCCTCAGTCTCGACCTTCTTAAAGAGTGAAGAGAACAAGCTCTAGCTCAAACTATTGCTCGCCAAGAGCAGGTATCTCGCTTCAACAATACTCAAGTCAAGATCAGAAGGTTTTGAATCAGGGACTTAGTTCTCTAGAAGACATTCCAGAATACTAATGAGATAGGGGCGGGGACCTTAGGTATGAACTGGGAAGGACCCTATGTGATATCAAGTAGAAGTCGACCTGGTTCATGTCGACTAAAAGACCTAACTGGACAACTGCTCCCGCACTCATGGAATGTCGAGCACTTAAAGATCTATTATCCCTAAATTGGTCAGTAAAATAATTGTTATGTATCATTCAACTTTGAAATGATATTAATAAAAGCTCCGGTGCATTATACAACCAAAGTCTGATCGATATCTGACAAATGAATGACCTTGATCTAATCAATTTTCGAGTTATGCCCGAGCTATCTACCTCAGACGGATCTCTATAAGACATGCATCGACATCCGATCGGTACCCAAAGTATGAATTGGGTTCAGTTCGACCTATTCATACAAAATGTAGAACCATCTACTCAAAGACTCACAATTCGAGAATTTTTTTTTTTTAAAAAAAGAAGTGTTTCATTGATAAAGCCCAAAAGGCAAGATTACACTGGTGATACATCAATTATGAACCAAGAAATACATATACATCGATCTACAAGTACTCAGAGCTAAAGAAGGTGTAAACGGTAGTGCTTGAAGTGCTTAAAGCTAAAAAAGGGAAATGTTTTACAGGATGAAGGAAATACTGCTCTGCAAAACCAACCCTCAAGCCTCGACCTCAGGGGGTTGCTCGGGAGTCGCTTCATCGCTCGACCCATTGAAACCCGACTCGAACTCATTGCAGTCGGATAAGTCAAGCTTGGGGAAGGACTCCTTCATAGCTTGGATGCATTCGGCATAACCCTGACAAAAGAGGTAATCCCTTTCATTTGAGTATGATTGGAGGCTTTGAATTCCTCCACTGTGTTCTTTCAAGCTAGGCGAGAGCAGCCTTCATCCCGGCCTTAAGTTCCTCGAGCTTGCTCGAGGTCTCTACAAGCTTAGCTCGACAACTATCATACTAGGCGTTGGCATCCCCTGGCTTTGCTGCCACCTCAACTTTCTTCAAAGTAGCTGCTTCAAGAGCCATCTTTGCAGCCCTTAACTTAGCCTCTGCAGCTACCGCCAGAGCCTTTAAAGTCGCAGCTTGAGCCTTCGACTAGGCCACCTTTTGGTCGGCCTCTTCCGCCAGCTCGCGCATCCGAGCAAACTCAGAGCACACTTTCAGCACGCACGAGGAAAAATACAGCCAAAAAAGGGAAATTGAGTTAGGCACGAGCATTTACAAGGACAACAAACAATCACACGGCTCTAAAGGACATCTTACCCCAAGGAGACTAGTCATCACGTGAGCCAAGGCCGAATCCATAGGGGAGTTGAACAAAGTGTCAAATTTCGCCCCCGACATATGATGGTTTGCCTAGGGTAGGATTTCCTCGACGGTTTGGCGGAGACTATGCGGATGAGCTGTCCCCTCAACACCCAAAGATCGAGCCTTAGCGGGATGCTCGACAGTCCCCTGTACCTCGACAGGAGTAGCCTTGTCTGGGACAACCGTCCTCACCGCTCTAGCATTGTTAGAAGAGGTTTCCACCTCCCTACCCTCTCCCTCTACCTCTATCACAATAGGACAGGAAGGGACGACCTTCCCTCTGCTCTTAGAAGAGGCCTTGGCCTTCTTCTTCTTTTGCGCCACCGCCTCATCCCTAGGAGGAGCGCGGAGTTTGAAAGGAGGCCAAATCAAAGGTCGAGCTTCAGGCATTTTTACATTCAACACAAAATTTATCAGTGAAGTCCACAAGAAATACTTAAGTATTATGGTTCAGACATAGGTCTTACCCAGTGGCTTCCTGGTAAAAGCAAAGTCCAAACCCGATTGGAGAACTAGCTCAGGTTGAAGGAGAACCCTCCAAGATCTCTTCTCCCAAGGGAGTGCTCTCGCCGCCTTGATCCGAGTAAGAGCTCTGCCGTTGACCAGAGGAATATGCTTGGGAACAATTGCATGAAGAAGTAAACATGTCAGCTACAGTACGACCAGAAACTGACCAACTCAGAATGGCTCTGCCCAAGAAATGTTTACCTGGGTCGGAAAATGCTGTAGGGACCTAGTGTTGACTAGAAGGTAGAGATAGACCAACTACCTCCCAACACCCAGATGCCCAGAACCATTTGTCTCTCCAGTTCTTGTTGGACGACGGTGGGTCGGTAATGAGGCTCCTCCGAGTTCCTTGCCAGGCAGACAAATAATGCTAGCTGAGTCGAGTACGGTTCGAATGTTGAAGCATAAAAATCGATCAAGAGATGGGAAGAGAATTATTGAAAATTCATACAAACATTACAATATGGGGTTGTGAAGCGCATAATGGTAGCCAGTATGGAAGTTAGGTTGTGCGACGCACAACAGAAGCCACTGAGGAAATTGGGTTGTGCGGTGCACAATTGAAGTACCTGAAGAAATGATGACTATGTTGCACACAACGAAGGTTATTCAGGAAGATCGGTTATGCGGTGCACAACAGAAGCAGATATAGGGGTGTCGTTGTGCGGCGCACAACTGATTTGACCACACAATAGGCATGTGCGCACAAAGGGTTTGTTAAGAGGAGCTCATACATGTGGAAGGCTATAAATACCCCACTACCCCTCAGATGATTATTAGAACAATATCAGAGTAGAGAGAGAGAGAGAGAGAGAGAGAGAGAGAGAGAGAGAGAGAGAGAGATCCAAACTTCAGCTAGATTCAGGTATCAGAGATATCAACTAATGTGGGTGCACAACTGGTGGGGTGCACAACTGATGTGGCTGCACAACTGACCTGGTTGTATGAGAAGTTCACTGCATGGATGATCATAGAAGCTTGGGGTGATATTCCATCACAACAATGTACCCATAACTGAAGATCATGATGTTATCTGAAATGCTGCAGAAATTAATATCGAACACTTAATATTTGTATCGAATCATGTAAAACGCTTTACTTTGGAATCAAAAGAGAGAAAAGGATGTAAACGAATTCAGATTAAATGAATATTATGATTATTCTCTTTATTCTTTTTTTTGTTAATTATTGAGTAGAATAAATTCCCCCCAAATCAATGCATTTGTTTCTTATCGAAATAAAATGTCGAATCTGTTGGGGACTTTTCTTCTTACTTAATATTAACTTAGGAACAATATGGAGAATTTTCACCACTGTTTGGCGTCATATAGAAGCCAAAATGGCGACTCTCAGTGAGAACATCCTCTCTTTCATCTCTGAAGTAAAGTATGATTTTATCTAAGTACTAATATAGGTTGTTTTCTACAACTCATTTAGATTAAAAAAAAAACTACAATTAATTAATGGCAATCACTCCGAACAAGACGGTCTTCTATTTCATGTCAACAGGATTTGTCATAGAATATGCTAGCAAAGAGACTCTGCCTCGTAAGGAAGAGTCCATGCTAGTCAAACGTAAGGAATCGCGAGCAGCTACCTCGGTCGTAACTGCCTTGCCTATAGCACAAGAGGACATGAACGATTGGATCATCATTTCCCATTGAAAATCAGGAACCTGAAGTGTCTCGGCTACCAGGATGAGTCCATCATTACAAAGGATTAGGGGACCAATAACGCGAAACGTAGCCAAGAAGAACCCTGAGCATGCTCCTCCGGTGATATATCCCAGGAAAACCATTCCCACACTAACATCACGTGATTTCCCGACTTTGTCTACTGTAAGAATCCTATGGACAAGGGGGCAGAAAGGTAAGTCACCACTGGCAAGCTTGCCAACTCCCGCATCACCTCGATCAATTGACTACTGTGGAAGTACAGGAAAATCGGATGAAACTCCTCCTTTTGTAAGGCCCACCGCATCGATGTATTCTCATTCCACCCTGACCACAACTTCGTCAGGGAATGGAAAGGTCACCGGGTGTATGGCTGGAACGAGTCAAGGCCCACCGCTGAATACTAAAGATCGTATGACTAAAATGACACAAGCATAGAGAACATTGATGGAGGAATGAAGAAATCTCCGGAAAGCCTTAGCAACTCTTGCACACAAAAATGATGGCTCCTCTAATGATGGGTACCATGAATGGATTAGAACAACAACCTGAAGGCTCCCAGCCACCATGAGAAGGATCACCTGGGTCTACTCCCGCAACAAGGGCAATAACTCAAGAGGAAGTGCGACAGGTCGTCAAAGAAGTTGTCAGGACAGAAAGTGAACATGAGAACATCGGTAGATTTAGATACCAAACACCATATCCAAGAGAGGTGGAAGATATTCCTTTTTCGGGCAATTTCAAGCATCCCGATTTTTAAAACTTTAATGGAGATGGATCGCCAGAGGAGCACCTGATGCATTTCATCACCAGTATGGAAAATTTCTCTATAGTGCAGCAATATTGCCTTGGCTGTTCGGGTCTTCTTTGACAGGTAAGGCATTTTGATTGTACTTCAGTTTAGTACTAGGATCAATGCGGACTTGGAAGCAGATGTAAGATGCCTTCATGTCAAACTTCTTTTCATCAGAGAGTGACGTCACTATTACAGAATTAGCCTTGGTACGACAAAGAAAAGGGGAACCTGTAGAGAAATTCATAGATAGGTGGAAGACATTAGGAGCTTCTTGCAGACAATTGCTAGAGGAGAAAGAGCAGGTGAAGATGTGCTTGAACTCTATGGAATCAGGAATCGCATTCGGTCTCACTAGTGCTGATATCAGAACTTTTCGTGATATAGCTACAAAAGCTCATGCTTTGGAATTGATGACCAGGAAAATGCTTGAATTTCACTATGAAACAACTAGAAGGGGACCCAATAGGTTGATTAAAAATGTACTCAATCATGAAAAGAAAAGTCATGACATGAGGGAAATAAGAGGAAAAAAGATTGAAAGAAAAGAAGAATTAAATTGTCCTAGAGTCAAATTTGGCGATAAAAGGCCTAGGTCGCTTGACTCTCATGAGGGTTTGCATTCAAAAAGGAAGATGTAGTCCCTATGATGAATCAATTGCTGAAGGCTACTTACTTCCATCCAAACGCCCTGAAGAAGCAGTAAAAACAAGGGAAAGAGATTTCTGTCACTATTATCGTTTGATAGGGCACCCAATAGAAAATTGTTACACGCCGAAATGCATAATACAAAGAATGATAAATAGAGGCGAGATAATAATTGGAAAAGAAAAAGAAACAGATGTAAAAGCGATAGTGAATGTATTAACTGCCCGAGAAGATACTCATGAAAGAGCAGGGAGAGAGCACTGTAAGATGACAGGCAAATCTGCGGTAATCACCCTACGATCAGGAAAAAGTGTGACGAGTCCCCCGAGATAGAAAGTTGAAATGGAAAAAGTAGAGGTTACCCAGAATTATCTTGATAGCAATAAAAAGGAAGAGAAGAACGAAACAGGGAAAGTGACTTATGACGTGATAAGTCATTTGAAAGGCATACTGGCTCGATTAAGCATTTACGATGCGTTGAGATTATCAGAGGACTCCCGATAAAGACTGATTCACACCTTGTCTAACAGTGATGTTAGAGAAGCGCTACTCATGAAAATAGAAAATGGGGAGCGCAAAGAGCGAGAGGATTGCATACTAGTAATTTCCTTTTCCGATGATGATTTGACCTGCGATAAGGGGAACAATAGGCCATTAATGATCGTAGGTCATATTTGTGGTAAACAAGTCAAGCGAATAATGTTGGATAATGGGTCTGCAGTGAATCTGTTACCATTAACAATGTTGAATGAGTTAGGATACCGTCACTCTAATTTATGCCCTAGTGGAATGATGATACAGGGCTTCAACCAAGATGGACAACGTGTGCTTGGTAAGATCACAATAACACTGAAAATAGGAGAGTTAACTACAAATCTTGTCTTCCATGTTATTAATGTAGTGATGACGTATAACCCCTTTTTAGGAAGACCATGGATGCATCAGTATATAACATTTTATCTTCCACCCTACATCAGCATTTTAAGTACTATAAAGATAGGGTACAACATAAAGTAATGGTTGATGCGAGCCCATATACAGAAGAAAAGGAGAATGATAAAAACAAAGCCCCAAGAAATACCCATATAAAGGTGATAAGAAAAGAAGCTGCGAAGGCAGAATTGTCCGGGACAGCGAATAGGAGAAAGAAATTTTATTTCATACACAAGCACCCGAGATAACTGGGACAACCTCTGTTGATGTTATTATCGCCCGAACAGCTAGAGATCTTACAGTCGAACCACAGAGTGCCGCTACTATATGCCGAAAGGAGTAAGCCATTTCCGATCATTCCAAAAAGATTTCCTGTCAAACCCAGCACAAAATACCCAGAACTGATCAAATTTTACGCCCCTTTGGAAGTGAAAACAAAAGAAAGGACCGATAATGACACGAGCTATGGAAGGTTGACATCCGAAGATCTCAAGAGGTGTACAATCCAGCTAGCAGGAAAATCATGAGAAGTATGGGTTTGATAGCGAAGAACCAACCGGCCTAAATTATGGGAAAGGAATTCAAATTCCCATAGGGGTCAACCATAGAAAGCGAGAGAAATTTTGAAGATTGGGGGCAGAATATTCGGTGAATACGGTGAGAGAAACAGATTTTGAAATAATCAAGCACCTTAAAACAGCTCTGAAGCAGATAGAAGACGGGGGGCAACCCATGATTGACAGTTTGCGAGAAATAAATCTGGGAATAGAAGAAGAGCCGCGGAATACATTCATAAGCACCAGTCTCCTTGAAAAAAAAGATGATCAATATATCCAACTTTTGAAAGAGAACAAGGATGTATTCGCTTGACCATATGCGGAAATGCCAGGCCTAAAACCATCGATAGTAATGCATCGGCTAAATATCTCCAAAGACAAGAGGCCGATTAAGCAAGTGCAAAGGCGATTCCATCCAAACCTAATTCCTCTAATAGAATAAGAAATAAATAAGCTGATAAAGGTCAAGTAAGTGCTCCTTTGGAGTGTTATCAGGAAAATTTCTTAGCTTTGTCATTAGGCACGGAGGAATAAAAATTGACCAGGGAAAAGTCAAGGCCATCCAAGAAATGCCACTACTGAAAACATTGAAAAAATTTAAAAGTTTGTAAGGAAAATTAGCATATATTCACCATTTTATTTCGAACTTGGCAGGAAGATGTCAGTCGTTTTCTCATCTAATGAAGAAAGGAACGAAATTTGTGTGGGACAAGTCCTGTCAGAATATGTTCGATTCAATAAAAGAATTGCTGAAACAATATCCAGTATTGACAGCTCCTATGAAGGGTAAACCACTCATTTTATACATATCTGCAGCTGAAAACTCGTTGGGAGCTCTATTGGCACAAGTGAATGAACACGGGAAAGAAATTGCAATCTATTACTTATGTTGAACTCTAATAGGCGTAGAATGTAATTATTCTCCGATTGAGAAAATGTGCTTGACACTAATATTTGTAGTGCAGAAACTGAGACATTACTACCTCTCCCACGATATAATTTTGATCTTGCGAGCAGACCCCATAAAATTCTTAATGACAAGGCCGATGTTATTAAGAAGATTGGTCAAACAGATGTTGTTGGTTTTAGAATATACGATCACTAACGAGCTGGTAAAAGCAATTAAGGGGTAGGCAGTGGTAGAATTCTTGGCAACTCATCCTGTAGCGGACAGTGAAACCATCAGTGATGACTTCCCCAATGAACAAGTTATGATGATCGAATTGCAAAACCCCTGGAAAATATACTTTTATGGCGCTTCCCGAACATCAGGAGCTGGTGCCGGAGTGATATTTATTACTCCTCAGGGTGACTTGTTGCCTTATTCTTTCACATTAAATACTGCATGCACGAATAATGAAGCAGAATATAAGGCTCTCATCATCGGGAAGGAGATAGCTCAAGAAATGAAGATAAAAACGCTGTAGATCTTTGGGGACTCCAAGTTGATCATAAATCAATTGACAATTGAGTTCGAAATAAGAAACTAAGAGCTCTTACCATACTGTCGAAGAGCACAACAATTGCTAGAGCAGTTCTATCATGTTGAAATCAAGCACATTCCAAGATACGAGAATGCAAGGGCAAACACTTTAGCTAGCTTGGCAGTAGCTTTATCCTGGCCAAACCAGAGTCCTCTTCAGGTAACAATTCATCAAAGATTATCAAAGAAGCCGCCAAAGCACTCCCCATATCATGTCTAGAGGTGACAACAGACGATTGGCTCCAGCCTTTCGTGAATTACCTCAAATATGATATTTTGCCAGCAGATTCCGCACAAAGACAACAAATCAAGAAGAGATCGAAAAGATTCATTATGTGTAGTGAAATATTATATAAAAGGTCTTACAATGAAATGTTGTTGCAATGTCTGGACAGACAAGAAGCAAGTCAAATGTTGTGAGAAGCTCATTCCAAAGAATGCAGAGCACATGAAGCCGACTGAAATCTATTCCATCGGGTGCATCGAATGAGATATTATTAGCCCACAATGTTCAAGGATGCCATAAAGTATGCGAAACGATGTCATGAATGCCAGATCCATAGAGATGTCATATATATGCCTCCTCAAGAGCTTCATCAGTCAGTCACTTCCTAGCCTTTTGCTGCCTGGGGGATCGATGTTATTAGTCCCAAAAATCTGCCTTCATCTAAGGGAAAGCAGTATATATTGGCAACGACAGATTATTTCTTCAAATGGACGGAAGTAGAGGCACTCATAATGTCAAAGAAAAAGACGTCGTGAATTTCATCCGACATGCGATAATATATTGCCATGGCATCCTAAAAAGAATCGTCACCGATAATGCTACTCCTTTCAAGAAAAGGGGTATGAAAAAGCTATGTCAAAATTCGAAATTCACCACTCATTTTCGACACCCTACTATCCACCAGCCAATGGATTGGTAGAGGCATTCAACCAGACGATTGTAAAAATGCTGAAGAAAATTGTGACTAGGAATAAACGTGACTAGGATGAAAAGTTACAAGAAGCTATATGGGCCTAAAAAACTACTCATAGAACTGCGACGAAGGCTATGCCATATTCATTAGCATTGAAGTTGTCATCTCGATTAAAACGCAAGTCGCATCACTAAGAGTAGCAGTACACCAGTCGATAACAGATGATGAAAATGCAAGAATAAGGCTAACAAAACTAGATTTGCTAGATGAAAAATGACTGGTAGCCTAAAAGCGATTGCAATTATATCAAGCAAGAATCTCTACTGCCTTCGACAAGAAAGTCAAATATCGCTCCTTCAAGAAAGGTGACATGGTGTTGATGTTGAAAAGGCCGATAGTAGTCACCCATAGAACAAGGGGCAAGTTCAACCCTAAATGGGATGAGTCGTACATAATAACCGAAGTATACTCCAATGGGGCATACATGGTTGTGGATCAAGATGGAAGAGGAATTAGCATACCAGTCAATGCTCGCTTCATCAAAATATATCATCCTTGAAGATGGATACAGTTTTGATCCAGAAGGTTATCAATATAATCCTTCTATATCAAAAGGGGGCAAGAATAAGTAAAACAACGAAATAGCCTCAAAAGGCAATGCCATGTATTTTTCTGTACACGAATGAATAAAAAGTAAATTCTCAAGCATATTTAAGCATATCAGTCTTATCACTGATCATTGACAAGTTCTCAAGCTTTGATTATGATTATTGCCTAATGATATTATCGTCATCGACACTGTCGCGAATATATTATCATTAATCCATCAAATAGAATAAGCCTATATGGCCAACTAGACAAGTGTCGTGACAGTGATGGTGATCTTTCATTTACAATAGCAAAGGAATAAGCCTAAAAAGGCCAACCATGCATCTACTACTCTCGATAAAGTATTTGAAATTATACGGGTAACAGTGAAAAGTTGATGGCCATAAAAAGCTCGTATAGGCCATCACATGCTTAGACCCATGCGGGCAGCGGATGAAGCTAATCACTACCAAAAGTCATAAACGACCAAGGGTAGAAGGGGTTAATCACGCGTGAGATCAATGCTGTCTGTATAGCTTTCGACAGTGTCATGGGGGAAGGTGAGAGAAAATGTCCTCCCGTGAATGGGTCCTACTTTACAGACGAAAAAAAAGTGGGCTACAGTGTGTGCTCTTTGGCCATTGTCTATAGATAGGCCAATCATGCGTAAGACATCCTAGATTCCTGGCTTGATTTCAGTAGTAACTCATGGGGATATGGTCTCTAAAAAATTACCCCCCTCATTGATGACTGGCGGCTTTGAGTTTGGTACCCTAAGGTAGCCTTGCGCGCCCCGTGAACTCTAAAGAGTTACTGCAGCCAACCCTACGCATAAATCCCACCGAGTTCACAGCCCTGGTAGCTTCACTGTGCCCCTTTAATGGATTGTGGTTGGTGAAATCCCCAGCTGTGATAAGTCCAGTGAACTCTAAAGAGTTATAAAGGCCATTCATGTGAGACCCGACTCCAACTACTCACGAGTCTAAAAAACTGTGGTTGCTCCACTACTCAAGAGCTTAAACCATGTGTCAGACTAATTAACCTCAAACCAAAATTAGCTCCGCCCATTAAAATAAGTATCACATAGGGGATATGTTCACTAATAATTATAATAGATTGTTAATATATTACATAATAGATTAAAGCATAATTATGTGGATTAACAGAGAAAATATTATATCAATATGTGCTTAAAGTACTTATTACGATAATATTTCTAAAGGCAAGTTTGTTTCAAACAAAACATTGGAATTTATTCATAAATATTACATGGAAAAAGATATTACATGTAAAAGAAAATTTTTTACACCTCCTTTGACATGCCTAATGCTGTCATATACTTCTGCAAATCTTCTCTTAAATAAGCATGTGCTATAGCTTGGGTTTGTTCGGCTTCAAGAATGATCTTAGCCTGATCAAGAACATCAATCAGTTCTCGCTCCATAGAGGCAACCACTTCTTTATTTCTCATTTGCTTAGTTCTTTCGCTCTCGACAATATGGGCATTGAGTTCAAGTTCTTCTTTAATCTTGTAAATATTTAATCCCTCTTCTTACTTCTTCAATTCAAGTATATTTATCTCCTTCTACAAAAAAGTAATATGATTTTCAATAATCACCTTATTCTTATCAGAGGCTTTCAGTCTATCATGAAGAGACTGATGCTCAGTATCATAACCATATATTAAGTTATCAGTTCAAGCAATCTTCTCCTTGAGAGACGTTAGTTCTCTTTGATGGTCCAAAATAGCCGGATTGATGATTATGCTCTGTGCTGATTCCAACATATTTATAGAGTTATAAAACTGTGACAAGGAATCAAGCAGAGGAAGAACGTTGATATGAGCCAGCCTCCCTGAATGTTCAAGAACCACTAAGGCACTGTCCAAGATGGGTCATTATGTGGGATCTTTGAAGGCGCTTATGATAACAGAGATAGCGTTCTTAAAGAATACAAGCATAAGAGGCGATACTTTCTCCAAAGAAATTCTATCAGAAACTGTGGCTATAGAATTGGAGCCTGCAGATCCACTCGAAGACGACATAATCGTAACTGGAAAGGTAAAGAACTATATAGTTAGAAATATTGAAATTGAATGTGTAGGAACCTCAAGAATAAGAAAGTAGAGGGAAGAAAAGGAAGCACACCTCCCTTGGGGGCAATCTGAGAACTGGCTGGAATAGAAGATGTTCCTGCCTCAGAAGATATGGGTATGTCTACAGCTGTAACCATAACATTAAGAGATAGTTCGTGAACCTCGGTACTTGAACCCAGGGTTGTCGGAGTTGGATTATTGACGGGATCAGAAAAGAATTCTAAACTCCAAACTACAGGTTGGATGGGAACAGGACGTGCAATGGGGGATTTCCCAACATGGACAAGGATATTAGTGATTACAGCAACGACTGGTGAAACATGTATAGTATCCTGGTCCACTTCTATGCTTTGAGGGGAGAATAAATTCTCCACTTTTTCTTAACCATCTGAGAAAGGAATTTCCGCTTCTCTAGACGCTAAAACTTCGACTATAGTTGGGGGGGGGGGGGGGGGGGGGGGGGCAGCATGGCCCTGAGTGACCATCTTGGTGGCTTTAGTGATACAAGGGGAATACAAAGCGTCAAAAGAGATGAAAATATCTGTACCCGAAGAAAAACTTGACCCCCCGTAATCGAGTTGTTCTTCTTCCAGAGAAGCCGCTCTAACCGGAGAAGAAGCACCTGGATGATTCGACTAGATTTTAATGGGTAGAATATCATATTTGACTTCACCTTCCTCGCCAACATCTACTTTAATGTCCTCTTCTTAATTTTCATCTAGAAAAACGTTCCCTTCATTAGTCAAGCTAGAAGAAAATGTTTAGCTAATTGAAGTATCTACAGAATAATTGACGAACTATCTTCTTCAGAAATTGCTTGTTTCCCCTTTTAAGCAATCTTTATGGGAAGAAGACGAACGCCTTAAGAAGGACAAGGATGTTGTTGTGCTAGGACTTCTAGAGATAAAGACTTCACTCGTGAGAGAGTCATGGGAGAAGCTGTAGCAGCAGCCTAACCTACAGCAGGAGAAATTGTAGTTGTAGTCCAATCTACAGTAGAGAGAGCCATAGTTGTAGTTTGACCCTCCTCTTCTCTAGTGGGAGAAGGAAGAATGGCATTGGGGGTCTCAAAATCATCAATGAGTGTGGTTTGTCTCTCTGTCTGCTTAATAAGATCTAAAGGGGATCCAAAAGCAATCCACTCTTCCATTGTGTTGGGCAGATTTATCTCTCTAATAGGTTCTTCAATAGAAATCTTTCGGCAAAGCTGCCCAATAGTTGCAGCATGATCTCTTTCAATGAAGTATCTTATCCCTTGTCCGGGTCAATAGTTCTTCAGTCTGGGAGGAGGAATCCAAACAGGACGGTCGACGGGGAGACAATTACGCACCAAGTAGTGGTGGTGCGACCACCAGCTCATCCAGGCATATGAAGCTTCTACCTGATGATTGAACTCAGGAAGGACGAAGTGGGAACCGAAGTTTTTGGCCAAAAGTTGTTTCCATATTAGAGCCCAGTTATATGGTCTGACCCCATAACTCTGCATTATGCAGTTAACCTCTTCTCTCACTTGGGGTACTGTTTAGCTACAATTGAACTGCCTCATAAACCTACTAGGGTAGTAGGGTTTGAAAGTGCCCTGGTTTGTCAATTAGCGTGAGTGTTGAGTCAACTTGAAAGAAAATCTCCATAAGAAGATCAATTAGTTGTTTGCCTCAACTAGATGTGTGCCTGAACTCGCCACAGATAAATCTAAGCCTCACATCCCATGTCCCAAAACACCAGGTATATAAAACCCTTAAAATTGGTTAGAATATCATAAGATTTTTGAGTTAGAAAACTTTTTCAAAATTCAAAAAATCTCTAAGTTTCCTAGCTTTGTCGATCTTATCAATATATTGATCGATACTATCGACATGTGCTGTCGATGTCCTCAATGACCAATCGATATCATCGAAATGAGGACCAAAGATGTCCAATAACCACATATTCATCAGGATGAAATTATCGATGTATCGATACCCCTATCAATATCATTGATATTTGAAACTCGAGTTTATTGAAGTAGACTCGATATAATTGTCAGCAGAGTATTTGTGTCCCTATTTTTTATAAGAAAATCATATAGACCTTCAATATATCGATGTACTCCTCGATATGCTTGGATTTTAAATATCGATGTTATCGGAAGGCCATCGATGATATCAGTCTTGGACACAGCTCTCCAGCAACATTTTTTTCAGGTGGTTTTTATCTTGGATCGAGGGTCACTCGATAGAATCGATATTCAAATATCGATAATATCGAGGCCGAATTGATTACATCGAGAATGGACATAATTTATCCAGCATGTTTACTAAAAATTTCTTTGGATTTATTGATGCATCAACACTGGCATCGATATCATCAGTATTCAAATTTCGATGATATCGAGTGTACCTAGATCATATCCTTGACCTGAAAGTTTTCAAAGTCTTTGTCTCTCTCATTTTCAAATGTCGAGGAATTGATCCTCATGTCGATGAAATTAGAGTTCGAAATCTGATGACATCGACGTAAGTATCGATCTCCTCGACCAACTGGTAAAAGGTTTTAAAAGCGTATGACATTTGAGTTTGTGTCATCGAGTAGTCAGTCGATGCAATTGAGAGTATACGCTCGATGATATCGACCCTTCTCGATGATATCGAACTCTGTCATAAATGCGACCATTTTATATCTATTGGAACTTTTTTTCTATATATAGAGAGCTTGTCTTTAGTTGTTGTGAGAGAAAGCAGAGAGAGATTTTGAGTGTTTAACCTTAAATCATTTACCCGATGCCCTTTCTCTCAAGGGAGTTCATCCTCCAATCCACCCTCATCATTGATATTCAATAGAGTGGATTGGGGAATGAACTTCTGCATTTAAGGATCCTCCATCTACCACCTTAATGGCAAATCATTAAGTTAGATGCCTTGAATGCATAGATGATTGGAATCACTCTATATCCTTTATAGGAAAATATTTGACAGTAAGATTCCATCATAACCTTGACCCAACCCGTCGCCATGCATCGGTATATCTTCTGAGCTACGGTTCAAGGAAGCAAAAGACTTTTCATCAACAAAGGAGGGGATCTTCAACAATGAGCTAAAAGGGACTCATCTGTTTATCTGTAAGTTATCAGAGTCTAGAGGACCCTTGTGATCATTCCTTTATATGATTGAATCTAAGGTGTTTCTTACCCTTTGCAAGTCCTCTAGGAGGCCTCCGGTGAGAGAGTACATGGTGCGTATATAGTGTTGACCCTTGCTCTGTGGAGAGCATAAACTTTCGATTAAAGGTGAACCTGTCTAAAACCTTAGGTTAGAGGTGAACCATGTGAAACCTCCATTAGGATTTTTTGGAAGATCTTTGGCCGGTGAGCCTAAAATTGGGTGTATTGTGTTGACCCTTGCTCGTGAGAGCATAAACAATCAGCCTAGGTGTAGGTTGTAAAGGTTAAAAGTGAACCTGATTTAAAACCTTGGGTTTGGGGTGAACCATGGGAAACCTCCTTAGTGAAATTCGGTACACTAAAAGGTTAAGTGCGGTTACCGGGAGTGGAGTAGACAAGTAATTGAACCAGTATAAAAATGACTATGTTTAAGATTGTTATTCATGTGTTTGTGTGATTTCCTTTTATACTTTCATATTTGATTATCTGAGATCACACCTCACACACATAGAGTCATATCCATCATAAACTAGTTTGCATATTGTTCATCTCTCAAATTGCTTGTGATTGGATCCTCTACCAGGCTTGGAAGCAAGTAGAGTTACTCTTAAGTAATCCCAATATATACTTATTGTTATGATTAGTGTGATAGGATTTTAAATTGTCATCAAATTATTAAAAACTCCTATTCACCCCCCTCTAGGACATATTGGCATATTCCTACTTCAACTAAAGAGGTCTTTACTGCAATTTTAATTGGTATCAGAGTGGGTCTCTCTTTAAGGGCATCACCGCCTAGAGAGGGATCTTGACTGAAGTTGGGAATATGGCCAGAGGAGAGGGCTCATTGGTCTCTAGACCTCCGGTATTTGATGGATCAAATTATGTATACTGGAAGGCTAGAATGCACTACTTTTTGAGATCTTTGGATCATGATATTTGGGATATTGTTGAAAGAGGATATGTGCCACCTACTGAACAAGTAGTACTTGAAAATGGCACAACTATCACCAAACTAAAATCCAAAGAAATGTGGACAACATTCGACAAAGAAAGGCAAAAATCTGAAGCTAAAGCTATGAATGCTTACTGTGTTGTGTCCCAAGATATTTTCAATCAAATCAGTATGTGTGGAATAGCCAAGGAAGCAGGGGATTTACTGAAAACAACCCATGACGAAACAAGCACTTTGAAGAGATCCAAATTGCAACTTCTGACTTCACAGTTCGAAAGTCTTAGAATAGAAGAACATGAGAACTTTATGGAGTTTTTCACAAAGTTGAATATTATTTGCAACTCCATGGGCAGATTAGAAGAGAAAGTTCTGGTACCTAAAATCTGTAAGAAAATTCTAAGATCCCTACCGGAATGATTCAATCCTAAAGTAACAGCCATTGAAGAATGTAAGAACATAGACGAAATGAAAGTAGAAGAACTAGTAGGTTCCCTACAAAAATTTGAACTACACTTCAAATAAATCCAAAAATACTGTCCTCAAAACTTCAAAGAAAAAACAAATGAGGACTTTGAAAGTGAAAGAGAAGATGAAGATGAGGAAGTGACCTTCTTAGCACAAAGATTCAGAAAGTTCTTTCAGAGAAATCGTGGCCGTTCATTTAAAGGTGGAAAGGTGGACAACAGACCTCCTGTACGAAAATTTGGGAAAAAGACAAAAAAACCCTGTCAGAAGTTTGGACACCTATCTACTGAATGCCCAAACAGAAAAACTAAGGGCAAGGCAATGGTTGCCACATCGGATGACACAGAAGAGTCAAACTCAAAATCTAGTGACTCAGAAAGCGATGAAGACTAGAAATCTTTGAAAATTCTTATGGTCTCCACTGCTCCAATCATTCCCAATAAAACTAAAACAAGAATTGGAAATGCAACACCATCAACTGAAAAATCGACTGCTTCAGGTAATAATATGAGAACTACTCCAGTTTGTCATTTATGTGGTGATTTGGGCTATTATAAGTTTGAGTGCTTGACACCTAGAAGGACTCTACATAATCCTAGTCAAAATCATATTGGTAAATTTAAACCAACCAGAGAAATACAGAATGTCAAAAGTCCACCTAGGAGATTGGTTAAAAGAAATACTCATCCATCACCACCTAGAATGAATGACAAAATGAAGGAGTCAGTGGGTCAAGTGGTCAAATTAAATAAGAAAACTAGATCTACCATAGTTAAAAATTCTGTCTCAAAATGGATAGTGAAAGAAAAGATGAATTGTCTAATAACTCACTCTATTCATATACCTTGAAATATTAAGGATGAAAAGACAAGACCAAGTCATGCATTAAGATCTGGATATTTGCTAAATGATGCAATTTTGCTGAGCTCTTAATGATATATATGAGGTTCCTCACCTCAATCCTTTTTGTATATAAACATCCTAATGTTTATAATTTTGATTTGTACAATGCTTGTACAAAATTTTGCTGTGTATACTGATTCAAAGATATTCTATTCTATACATGAGTTTATGGAAATGTGGAAAAATGAAAATCATTCATCGTCAATATGTTTTCCGATAAGTCATTCTCGATTAATCGATCAAGGGTCGATATCTTCGACACCTCTTTGGAATGTGAAGAGCTATATGATCGTGAATGATATCGAAGATGGTCTTGATAAACATCGGGAGAGTTACATCGATGTCATCGAAACACTGGTCAATGATATCAAAGACTGCCGCCCGATAAAAGGCGGTCGAGCAAAAGAAAAAAGAAACTTCATTCTCTTTTCAAAAAGACATTTTCATTTTCTTTCTCATCCCCTCAGCTGAAAGTACATCGGTGGGTCCCGAAAACTCCTCCAAAACTGGTATTATCCTTCCATTCCTTCCATTCCAGATTCTATCTTGCTTTTTGGTCGGGTATTTTCAGTTTCTTTAAAAGAGAAATTTTTTCTGTTCTTCCCAAATCTGTCTTTATGGGTAAGGACAAAGAAACGGTGTATGGTCCTGGGGAGTCCTCTAGAGCCTCTCGACGAAAGACCCTTGCTTCAAAAGAGAAGGCATGAGCTCCCAAATGAGGGACCCCCACTCGTCAAAGGTCATAACAAACTTCACGTGGCGGGTCCCAGTCCGAAACACTGACACCTCCCTCGGCTAGATTAAATCCACGTCCAACAAAATATATGGGAAGGGAGCTCATTCATGAGAGGAAGGTAGATAAAGATTGTTTAAAACCATACAATCTAGAATCCCTGTTTGCTGCAATTGATTGGTTATCCGTTCTAGACTTCGGTGGGTCGTGTCATCTTGAACACACACACAACTTTCTTGCCACTTATCACTCACTCATGTCTGATCCTCCTTCAATCATGGTCTCTCTTAATGGTGATGATGTCATAATCACTCTTGCTATAATTGCAAACATCCTAGGGCTGGAAATGTCACCCAATGGTCTCCCTGAAATGGACCTCAAAAATGTTGAAATTCGGTCTATGGTTACTAAATACCTCTGTCATGGTAAAGACATTCCTTGGTATTAAGGAAATGCGTTGAAATCTAGGTACATGGAACCACGATTTTGGGTTTTGCATAGTATCTTCGCCACAAACATCCATCTTAGAAGTACCAACCAGTCTGATCTCACAGGTTTCATGACTATGATAGTGTATTTAATAGCAACAGGATAAAAATCTGCCTCCCTAATCTGATTGTACATCAGTTGGTCTATGCCATTCATACATCTAGGGATCTTCACTTGTCCTATCCCTGGATCATAAACATGATATGTAATGCCATCGGCTTCCTAATGACCAGTGATCTGGAACTTCCCCTCCAAGTCTTCAACAAAAACAACATTCGAAAAATGTACTTGAAGTGCCACAAGTATCTCGAGGATCCAAAGGAAGGCATTCAAGAAGAAGGACCAGGAGGTGAAGATGATGCTCTCGGTGAAGGAGCTGAGGCGGCTGGAGATGCAACTTCTGGACCCCATCAAGCACCATCCTCATCAAGGCCTGGGCATGCAAAGAGATTTAAGCTCCATCATGATTGGATTGGAGTGATTCACCGAGATGTCTCCCAGTTCAGGGAATCAATGAACGAGCGTCTTAAAATCTTGGAATGGCTGGTCCATGAAGTGCAGCAGACTGTATAACAATTGGTTGATCTGATAACCTGCCGTCGAGACGACACGACACCATCTACCTCTGCTCCTTCGTCATAGTACGGGACTCTGAACACTATCACATTCACCCTCTTTTATCTCTGCATATGAGCATAAGTATCTTTTTAGATGCTCTACGCTCTCATGAGTGAATGAGATAGCTCCTTAACAGTTTGACAATTTTTTTGACATGTGGTATATGCCCCTGTGCGAGTTTGTTGTTGATGGTTACTTCTGGGTGCCCATGAATGGGCCTGTTTTTTTTTGCATAACTAGTTCTACTGCAACGGTGGGGCAGTATACTGTGTGTTATTTTGGATATTTTAATATGGTTGGGTATTAATCACAATTATTTACTGCCATATATGTGATCACCTGTTTTCTCTAAGTATATCTGGTTTATGCTTATATTGCAGATGGTATGCGATGCATTTAATGTTGTGTTTATTCAGCTTACCTATTTCACTACCTTACTTGGTCTGCTCTGCATACATAGGATCCAAACATGAGATGTCTAATTCATTTTTTTCATCATTATGCATCTATCTTTTATATATGTATGCTCTCTGAATGATGGTTCTCTCAAATACTTTAAACTTCATTCAATATCAATTGTTATACCTTTGCCAATGACTAATAAAAAAGGGGAGAAAAATTCAAACACCCCGGTGGAAAATTTGTATATGTTTATCTATGGTGATACAGGTGTTAGGGGGAGCAGCGGCATCAAGATAGGGGGAGAATGCTGTTAGGGCAAGTAGCTACGTGTGACTTGTGTGTACGGTTTCACTAGACAATGTATAATTATGTAAATTACATGTACACATAATTTAAGATGTGTTTGTCTAGATATTGTGTTAGGGTGTTTTAGTATTTTTTCATGTAATTGACAAAGGGGGAGATTGAAAGTGCCCTGGTTTGTCAATTAGCTTGAGTGTTGAATCAACTTGACAGAAAAGCTCCATAGGAAAATCAATCAGCTATCTGCCTCAACCAGATGTGTGCCCGAACTCGGCACAAGTAAATCTAAGCCTCACATCCCATGTCCCAAAACACCAACTATATAAAACCCTTAAAATTGGTTAGAATATCATAAGGTTTTTGTATTAGAAAACTTTTTCAAATTTTAGAAAATCTTTAAGTTTTCTAGCTCTGTCAATCTTATCAATATAGTGATTGATACTATCGACATGTGTTGTCAATGTCCTCGATGACCAATCGATACCATCGAAATGAGGACTAAAGATGTCCAACAACCACATATTCATCTGGACGAAATTATCGATGTATTGATACCCCTATCAATATCATCAATATTTGAAACTCGAGTTTATCGAAGTAGACTCGATATAATTGATAACAGAGTATTTGTGTCCCTATTTTTTATAAGAAAATCATATAGACCTTTGATATATCGATGTACTCCTTTATATCCTCGAAATTCAAATATCGATGATATCGGAAGGCTATTGATGATATCGGTCTTAGACACGGTTCTCCATCAACATTTTTTTTAGGTGGTTTTTATCTTGGATCGAGGGTCACTCAATAGAATTGATATTCAAATATCAATGATATCGAGGCCGAATTGATTGCATTGAGAATGGACATAACTTGTCCAGCAAGCTTATTGAAAAATCCTTTGTATTTATCGATGCACTGACACTGGCATCAATATCATCGGTATTCAAATTTCGATGATATCAAGTGTACCTCGATTATATCCTTGACCTAAAAAATTTCAAAGGTTTTATATCTCTCATTTTCAAATGTCGAGGAATCGATCCTCATGTCGATGAAATCGGAGTTTAAAATCCAATGACATCGATGCAAGTATCAATCTCCTCGACTAGCTGTCAAAAGGTTTCAAAAGCGTATGACATTTGAGTTTTTGTCATCGAGCGACCAGTCGATGCAATCGAGAGTATACGCTCAATGATATTGACTGTAAGACCCGTATCCTAGTCCATACTGTTCCATCGACTCACGTGATCATTCCCGTCAAATTTCGACAACTGGCGACGTATAATTGACATTTGCGCATGATCCTAAGTCATATCCTGTAGAATTGAGTTGACTTAATCTGAGACTTGTAACATTGCAATCGCACCTTCACTGCAGTTCTAATGCTACATCTTGCATTCCGATCCGATACCCTGACCACAAGATGTGGGCTCGCATTCATTTCAAGGAAAATACTGCGCGCTTGTAATCCCAAGAGAATCTCTACAACAAGTCCCATCAATCAATTACTCAATCCATCAATCAATCACCTCATGTCAAGTACAAGAGTAACCCATGATTTATTTCTCCACAAGTCAAGCAATCTATCCCAAAGTTAACAAGTCTCTCACCTCACCCATCACTCACCTCACATCCATTACTCACCTCACATCCATCACCCATCACTCTCTCTCCTTACAACCCTCTCTCTCTCATTTCTCAACACAAAATTCCAAGCAAGTAAGAGAAGTGCACATCCATGGTTTTCCAAGAGAGAAAGTGAGTGTGTGTGGCCTACTTCCCACCCCAAAATCCTTTATCCTATCCACTCATCCCTCATCATCTTCTATCAAGAAAAGCACAAGGAGATCGGCGTTCTATCAGACCAAGAAGATCGAATGATGGGTGCTTTATAGGTTAGATTTTTATGTTTTGATGATGGGCCAAGTGAGGCCTACCGATTGATGATATAGATCTTACTTTGGACCCTGGGTGTGGTCGATGGTCCATCTTAATGCTCATGATCATT